>CP125978.1:425185059-425378497 GCA_030063025.1 Avena longiglumis
TTTTGTGAGTAGTTAAGTTTTAGTTCTTGGAGGACATGGGAGAAATCATGTTGTTATTAGTGGATTTGTGTTGAGTTATTATTCAATGTGGTTTAGTATTTAAGTTGTGGTGCTATTCTTCTAGTGAATTGTCATGCGTGAGCGTCGACTACATGATACTTCACCATTTATGGGACTAGGGGAATGCATTGTGTATTTGGCTATGTGAAGTTCTTGGGGTGTGAATCCTGGTCCCCCCTGTGGGACACCTTTGCACAAGGAGTGTAGGATCTCGGAAGTTTAAGGTGTGGTTAGATTTATATCTTAATTACTTTCATGTAATTCTGGATGTTTCCAGGGGTTTAATCACAAGTATGTATTAGTCCAAGTAAGGCTTAAGTACATTATTTAACAGTTCACCATTACACATGATGGGATACGCCCTCTTTGGGGTATACTCAGCAGGACGTTCCGTGGCCCAGGACGGCTGGCGGCCGCGTAGTGGCCTGTGACGGCAGTAGTGGATCAAAGCTCAAAGGCCAGGTATTAAGGCGTGGAAGTTGAAGGCCCAAAGCGAGTAAGAATGAAGCCCGTACGTCAGTCTAGGTTAAGCGATTACAAGGCACTTCATGAATCGAATCGGTTGAGATATGTAAACCCTAGGGGGAAGTGAGCCTATAAACGCCTCCCTATGGGGGAGTAGAGACCACGTTCCCTCATACACCCAAAGCAAATCGCCGCCCTAGTCGCCAGAGTTCGGCCATTATAAATAGCACCTCCATAATACAATCAGTGTGGGTAGGTCTTTTACCCTCCGGGGAGCGAACTGGGTAAACCACAATGTCTTTGCCCTCATCTCGCTGTGAAT
The DNA here is from genome assembly GCA_030063025.1 of Avena longiglumis. Classification (NCBI taxonomy): domain Eukaryota; kingdom Viridiplantae; phylum Streptophyta; class Magnoliopsida; order Poales; family Poaceae; genus Avena; species Avena longiglumis. Next base: position 425,185,907 of record CP125978.1, read on the forward strand.
GGCTAAGATGCCCTTGCCCTCATTCTACTACTCGCTTTGCCCGATTGTGACATGCGTCGTCAGCCTTGCCTCTGACGGTGGCGCCGTCCAGTAGACCTGGTAGGTCTGGCGGTGTTCGCATGGCAGATCAATCTGCTATCAATTCGAGAGCCAGCCGCATGCGTCGTAAGTATGATAGCTACTCGGCGGATGCTCCCATCTTGCCGAGCATCTACGCCTTACACGGCTACTCGTCGTGGCGACGATCGCATACCCAGCGTGTCTGCCGTCCAGCGATCAACCTCTTAACCGGCCTCACGCAAGCGTCATCTCGGAGGACTCGGCCAGCATCCGCTGATAGCCGCCATACGCTTGATCGGCTCTCGAGAGCCGAGTTACTTTACCCATCCACCGCCTCGCCTCCGAAGTACAAATCTCGTACCGACAACGTGGCGGGGAACTCATGACGCCGAAGATGCAGCGCCTCACCTACCACGCGCTGGCAAACTGGCACACCCCCGTCACTCGCCGGATCCATCACTGCTTGACCTCGTCGCGGGCTGCCCATCGCCCAGTCTCCAGCGCGGGAGATTTCGAGACCCCTCCATCCTGCGGATCTTGGATGCGACTCTCGGTCGGAAAGCTCCAGCGACTTCCCTGACAGATATCGTGGTCGCCATCCCGCGACCTCGTTACAGCCACCGTGGCGATCCATCCGCCGGAGGATCCGTTCTCCACCCCAATCCTCCTAACGCCACTTCGCAGAATTCGGAGGTCGAGGAACTCGCTGTTAAGCTGGAGAGCAGTCTGCGAAAAACATGCTTAGAAAGCGCGAAAATTCGCCTCGAGTGCGACAAGTAACGTGTGACTGCTGCGCTTACCACTCAAGCCGGTAGTTGGTCACTGGCCTGAACCGCCCAGGGCTACCGAACTTCGACGACGAAGCGCGCCCTGAACCGGCAATGGCGACCGGCTGCGCTGGCGAGCAGCGATCTCGAGCCACTGTGGAGGAAGCGCTCCGGCCCCGCGCCGGGATCAGCGGGCGATGGAGTGCCTTACTACCACCCCAACCTTGCACCCCTCCCGCAGACCAGTCGCGGAGCAGTCATCTCCTCACGCAGAGGCGAGCGGCCTCCGCATCGTTTTTTCTCTCACCCCGATGGACAACCTCGCAGGCGGTAGAAGGCAGCGACCCGATAGCATCGACGGCCACCGGCGGCAGCGCCTTCACGGATCGATGCGTCCAGGCCCTGCTCGCCCAAAGCGGTGGAGCAACCAAAGCTGACGGCCAGGCTGAAGCGGGTTTAGCATACTCACGCTCCTCGAGCGGTATGCGGCCTCAGCGGCCAACTTGATGACGACAAACACCCTCAATTGCCCGCCGCAGGCCGCAGCTCCGCGTCCAACCCGCGAGCAGCGGGCACTCTCCACCTGTGATCCCAAAGGCAAGCGACCAACTTCGTGCGCTTCTTGAACGAAGAACCCATCGGCGCGCACTCACATCATCAACAGCAAAAGCGGGCGCAGACTCGGAAATTTCTCGACCGACTCTTATGCACACACCCTAACTACTCATGGCGATGGCGAAACCCTAATAGAATTAAACTCGATCGACTAGGGCCTAAAGTGCTTGGACCAATGATCCCAGAAATGAAAAAGTACTCCATAAACTTCAAGGCGCCAAAGGAGATAGAAAAATACGACTCCTCGTCACGACCCCTTGATCACAACGACACATACCTCATAGCAATGGGGATCGCGGGTCTAACACCGATCTACTGGCCGCCATTTACCTCCCAACGATGATGGAGGGACGTGCAGGCAATGGATCAACCGCTCCCCAGGACGATGTCGATCACAGGGAGGAAATGCCTGACGCACGCCAAATCAGAACGCAGAGTGCTCCGGTACACTCAGCCACCACCATCGGTGACACGGAACAATGGCGTCCGAGGGACCTCGCGAGTCGACCATAAGCTGGGTCCAACGGTGGCAAGAACTCACAGTACAACGCAGGCTCGGCATCCACCCGGACACCGCGATCCATTGCTTCAAGACCCTCGTGCCGCTCACGAGCCTCTAATCGCCAAGCTGGCTTAACAGCGACACGCACACTTTCGACTAACATCCCCGACTTCCTCGAGATCGCCAAGCGGTGTCAGGGAGTGATCCCAACCAAGAGCTGTCGGCATTTAGCGGTGAGGAGAACAACGCCCTTACATCGGCGGGCAACGTGGCCCACGCGACCCGAACCGACCCCTCGCTACAGCGGCACCCGCCTCCGCAGACAAGCGCCCGCAATCGGCAGGCGAAATCGATTGCCGCTAATGCCGGGCAGGCATAACGCTGAGCCCAAGAGCTACCGCGCCAGGCGGAGGAGGCAGCGGCCGATGGCGGGAACCACAAGAACAAGCCAAGGTTCGATCCATGACCTCCTTAACCAACCAATATGCGTTTACAGTGTGGAAGGAAAACCCATCACGCACACCACACGTAGAAATTGCCACACCTCAGGGAAATCGAGGAAGGCACGGCTTGCAGCGGGAAGACCGACAAACGCGCGACCGCTGAAATGGCGGAAGAACCGGCGCAAAATGTGCATTTCGCTCCACACACCTTCACGAGCTTCCAACACGGCCGAGAAGAAAAGTCATCGCCCGCCGTCGCCGTTAACGCGGATGCTTTAAGCGAACGTCTCCCGGTTCCTCAGCTGGCGGAGCAGACCATCACCGAGCAGGCCGTGATACCACTATACGCGCCAGTACCGGGGCGTGAAGAGTCGCCTTGGTAGTCGAAGCCCAGGTTGGCGACTCACGGCTCCCCGAAGACAACGATGGAACGGCGGCGCTTCCATCAACATCCTCTACCTCGACGTACCTTTCAGCGGTGATGGCTCTGCGGCTCCGAGGATCGATGTCCGAACCTGACCCACACCACGTTCCCACTGACGCATCGTCCCCGGTCCGAAGGCGTGCCCGGTCGGCAAAAGTCAATGCGTACCCATCACCTTGATACTCGAAAGCAAACTTCCGCGACCGCCGGCGGATCGTCTTCGACTGGTGCCCTTGACGCCCCTACCTGCTGCGTCCTAGAAGCGAGCGTTAACCAAATTCGCCGTGGCGCCCACTCTGTGTCTGTGATGTTAAACTCCAGACCGCGTGGCGTCATCACCATCAGCGACGCAAACATGACAGCACGCGAATGCACGAAACCAAAAGAGCCGAACAACCGCCGACGCCTTGCCATCGCCAGCGTAATCCGGGACCGAAGCAGACAGCTCGCCAAATCTGTGAGCCCGGAGTCGACAATGGAAGACCCACAATACTCAAGAAGCCCTTTCGGAGGACACAAACACCTCAACCTTTGAGGCCACGGCCTTTTACTTTCACTGCCGTCGAGCTGGTCCGAGAGACCCAGCCGGGGCCGGTGGCATTTATCGGGGACAGGCATAGGCCCAAAGCATAGGAAGGCGGCGCTCATCGAGGTTCGCCATTGAGAATAGGGACATCTTCGCATGGAAACCCTCCAGACATGCCCAGTGTCCCTAGGAAAGCTGCGTGAGCACAAACTAAACTACCGACCCCAAAAAGTCACGACCCGGTCAAGAAGTCGCTACGCCATTCAATGAAGAGCGCCAAATCCCGAGCAATCGCAGTAGAAGTCAATATTGCCCCTGCTCGTGCGAACTTCATCCGACCACCAAATATCTCAAGTCGTTGCCGGAAACCAGGTCTGGTCGGAAAAGAAAAATGGGACTCCGGAGAATGTGTGCCGACTACCTGAGCAACTGAGCAGCGCCTGCCCAAAGGAGGCCGATTCGTCCTCCCACGGATCGATCGAATGTCGATTCAAGCAGCAGATTCCCGGGTCGCCATTGTGTTCCTCGGCGCTTACTCCGGGTACAAACCGAATCAAAATGGACACGTCGAGGATGAGGAAAAGATCGGCATTCATCACGCCATTCGGAGCATTCTGATACAACTACGCCGACCGCTTCGGCCTCCAGAGCGCTAGGCAACGCTTTATCAGCCCGGTGCATGCACAAGAATACCCTCATAAGCCAAATTAGCCGCAACATCCACGCTCTACGCCGGCATTTAATGCGTGGTCGTGAAATCCTGTCAGGGGAGCATTCCTACTCGCCGACCTGAAGCGGAGACCTTCACATGTCTGGAGGTACAAGATAAAAGCTCAGCAGGCAAAGTGCAACCTTGGTGTACCCACGGCAACCTCTTTGAGGGTAAATGTCGTCTCCCAAGCGGGGATCGAGGCAAACCCAGCGAAGATCGACACGATCGCCGGGCTCCAACAAACCCGAGTGCCCTGCTTAGCGGCGATCTAGAAGCTGGCGGTATGCCAGCTCTGGTCACGCTTCATCCCCGCTTTACAGGTGAAAAGGCGATGCCCCTATACTGGCGATGCGCAAGAACCCCGCGCTTCGGTGGGGACAAGGAGGCACGACGCGCCCGCGACCTTAAAAAGAGTGCCTACGCGCACCACACTACTTTCGCCGCACCAGCTGACAAGAGCCTATGCTGGAGTTCGTGGCGGCGCTCCGAACGCGTCGTCCCGGTCTGCGTAATGGTTGTCGAGCGACAAGAGGAAGGAAAAAGGCGAGCCGCCGGTCGTGGCTTCTGTACTACATCAAATGAGGTTCTCGCGAAGTCGCTGGCCAACATACCCGCGATATCAAAAAAAAGCTGGTATACGCAGTCTTCGAGGGCTCGTGGCCTGAATGCCGCCAAGACCACTTCCGTGAGAGCACCCGATCACGGGTGATCTCCTCGGCACCACTACAAGACATCATCCGCCAATGGCGAGAGTGACGGGCGGAGTCGCCAAGTGGTATGGCTCGAGATTGGCGTCCACAATATTGCATACGAGCCCGCGAAGGCGATCACGTCAGCAGAAACCTTTGGCGAGACTTCATCGTAGAACAGGAAGAAACCCAAATAGCCAGGAGAAGCCGCTGCATTGCCTCCTGAGTTACTTTGGAGCACGCACTTCGGACGTGGGTCCAAGAACGCCAGCTGACGGCGAGGCGAGATAGTGCTGACTTCGCAAAAGGGCTGACAAGCTCCACTACATCCTCCGCCTCAATTCATACTGCATCTGTAACATGGCTTGAATATTTAGGCCCTCACTCTGACATGCGAGGCATAGGGAGTATGAGCGTCAATCTCGCCCATTCTTTCACGGAGACTCCGACCACCGTTGGGGACAAGTGTAGGCTTTCTGTGTAATCTCCCCCTCACTTATGGCGTGCGCGCATCTGCTTGAGAGTGGGACAAGGTGGGCGGTCACTTCACCAGAAGCTACTCAGGTAAGTGGATAAACCGGAGAAAAGCGAGGCGGCCGACGCCTCTCCCGACTCTGGTCGGCTCATTCGCACCACCTGCCGCACAGCGTCCTCGACACAATCTTAAACCATCCAGTCTCTCCCCGAAGAGATAAACGCCGGAGTCCCGGATCCAACGAGCAGCCTTACTTTGCGCGCAAATCGTCACCCAGAGCGAGCAGCTGGACCCAGCTTCCTACTTCTACACAGAAACCGGCACCCTACCAGCGGAGACGAGACAAACGCTTCGAATGATGTCCGCTGATGCAAATCTTACACCATCACTCGACGGCGATAACTACACAAAGCAGCAGTATCACCCCTGGCGTGGTTCCAGCGTTAAGCGTCCAACCGGTGAAGGAGCGCCAAAAATCCTCTGACATCCTGGTGACTGCGGCCATCCCTTGTAGCCCATTTCGCCGCCTAAGTCGCCGGAGCTATGGCGACACGGCTTCTCTTGACCCACTGCGCCTGCAATAAGCCGAGCGTTTATTATCGACATGCGTCGGCGATGCGTAGGAATGCCAATCATGTCGGGGCCTTGACGGTCTGGGGAGCCTTCGCCTCAAAACAATCCCCATCACCGCCATTCGCCGCGGTGTGGGGCATGAACGTGGTGGGCCCTTCGAAGGCCCCCTCCGCTACACCCACCGCGTCGTAGTCACGACAAGGTTGAATTCCGCGAAGTGGGTGGAGGCCAAGCCAGTCCCGAAATGCGGCAGGAAGACCGCCACCTAAGTTCTCTGAGCTCATATAACTGGCATCTGGGTTTCCCCAGCAAAGCATCATCACGCAGACAATCGGCACAAACCGCCAGATAAGGGGCAATGGTAGAATTCTGCGAAAGAGCACCATCATCGGCTCGACCTCGCGTCAGATTCATACTTTGCCGAATCAACGGCGGTAGCGGAGCAGACAACCAAAGACTCCTCCACGGCCTAAAAGCAGCGACTCAAAATACCACTTTCATGAAGCGCACGCCATTTGGATGCTGGAGTCGAAGAGCTACCCTCCGCCATCACGGGAATCACTTTCGCACCTCGGTCGGCCAGTGTCGACGGATTCCACCCCTTCTTCATGGTCTACTGACGCCCAGGCGGTCATGCCGCACCCCACCTTCGAACCACGACTCGTATGCGGGTAGTCCACTATCTGGAGGCCGCATAAGCAGGCTGGCGCGCCAAGATGGGCTCGACCAACTCGTGCAAAGCATAGCGACCTACGCCCGATCGGCGCACCGCCATTTATCTGGCAAAGGGCTCACTACCTGACACAGCCGACTGGTGAAAACCGCACCTTCCGTGAAAGCGACACGGTGTTACGCCTCATCTGAGGATAAAGAAGGGCATGCACAAGCTCTCCCCTAAAACGCATTAGGAAGGCCCGTTCGCTATGTCGAAGACGTGCACTAAACAGCAGCGCCTACTACCTCATCGACGCGTCCGCGGCTGAGATGGCGAAGCTCGGCAATCAAGCGACCATGGAATGTAAATCTCCCTCTGGAAGTTCTACTCCCTAGAACCCCACGTGTACTCTCTGATGCTGCTATGAAATAAAAGCTGATTCTTGCAAATTGCGTCTACTCTCCATGCCTTGTGCTAACTTTTTACTTTTCGTAATAAGCGGCGTCATGCTAAAATCACGAGAAGTCAACCTTGCGGCCGACATTTTTAATGACCGGCAAGCACTGACTAAAGTAGTCGCGTATGCAAACAACGAGTCATTTTCAGGTCTTGCCCGTCCATCCACAACGCTAAACCGCGAGCCCCATTGGAGTCGCTTCTAAGCTACGATTGGTTTCTGAACCAAGTTCGGCTGCCCTCGCTTCTCCACGGCGACCTGGGTCCTCCGCATCCTCGGCATAAGCGACTCGAGCAGCTAAGTACCCACGCTTTCGACTGTACATGCGCGCCGCGAGTTACGTCAGCGATCGGTCGTGGAAAGCGTAAGTAAGAGAGCATACCCGAGGAATGCATGCGACGGTGACCCTCCGGGCAGTGCTGGCGAGGTAATGGCGCCTCACACCAGCAGCTTAGTCCTCAACCACCCTGCGTGTTGCGCCTCGAACTACCAAGTACCATACGCTTCGGGGACTCAAGACCACCGAGCCCGTTAAACGTCTGAGAAAAGCGGGAAATCTGAGCACAGAAAGACAAAGGGAGTCGCCTTGCGGTAGCTCCGACTTCGAGGTAGTCGACCAAACTAACAAAACACATGATAACAACAAACGCCATCATATACAAGGTGAACCCACAAAAAGGGCGGGCCAGCCTCGGGGACTCATCAAAATCAATCAAAACACACAAACAAATAACAAAATGGACACAACGTCCCATTCAATGCATATATCGCATTGTCTTACATTACAAATTATGCAGCTCGCCTAAGCGAGGCCCTGCTAACATATCTAGGCACACTACCCTATTCTACCGAGGCTTCGACGACGGCGCACGAGAATCCAGCGCCTCTACGGATGAGCAGCGATTATGCAGGTTTAGCCGGATCGTCGTCGGCCTCACCCGCCATCGCCGCATCGCCGCAGGAAGCTCGACCCGACCTGAAGTCCGATAAGCGGCGGCTCGAAATGCGTTTAGGCGCGGCGGCCGTTCTGGTAGGGAAGGGAGGTAGCCGCGCATCATGAACCTGCGCTCAGTGCTGGAAACGGTCGGCGTACGTTCTGAAAGCCTGAGAACCTCGGACCGAGATTCCACGGCGCGCTGGCCGACGGCGAAGGATACCCACTGCCACGTCCACAGCCGTCGTGGTCGAAATCCTCGAGGAAGTGCGCGAGTCAAGGCTCCAGCACCAGCCGGCGCACCATCGCCGAAACGCCGACCGCGCGTCGCATGAACTCTGACTGCTGAGCGCCTTCTCCAAGTACTCCCACACACCTCAGCGAGGTCACTGGGAATAACCTCCGTGAAGTCGACAAAGCATGCTTACGCACTTCTGCGTCCCGAAGCTTCCGGCTTCTTCTTGGCTACCAATAACATGACTTTAACGCGAAGGAGACAATTATGAGTACCATGGAAACCACAAAAAAATACAACCCGAAGGCAGGGAAAGGCGCACTCACCAAGCAGCGGTAGGCGAGTCCCGTGATAAGGCTACGAAAGCGATGTATGATCGTCAAATCCTGAAGCCCAACAATGAGGGCTTCGGCGCCTTCGGTCTTCCTCGCCCGCGGCAATGGCAGCCTTAGCCGCCCGTTCGCCCGAGCTTGCTTCTTCTTTTGTCTCCGCGATTCGCGCCGAGGTCGGCGATCCTCGCTTTCGGCGGGCTGCCTAACGCGAACCACGCCCACCCGGCTCACAGCGAGGACAAGCTCTGGCGAGCCACCTCGGCTTCTGGAACGGCAACTGGCTCGCTCCTTGTTTGCTTCTTGAATAGTGGCGGTTCCTTCTCAACCACGTTAGCCGCATGACCAATCGTCTGCCGACTCCAATGTACGGACATGCATCTTCAAAGTCGGCACATGTGTTTCAAGTTACCGCGCCCGCCCGCTAAAATTTAGCGAGATCGCGCTCGAGGCAAGCGACCACGAAAATTCCTCGATGCATACCGCTAAAATTTAAGCGCCTCACGCTTTCGGGGACTGGATTCAAAGTACAAAACAAGTAACTATAAGAATCAAGCCCATTTGCTAAGCCCGACCTGATCCTCGGGGTGGAAATTTGGGAGCTGGATAGCGCACCAAGCATGCCGATGAAGTTGTACCACGCGTCCGCAGGCCATAAGCGCCCGGCGTGTACCCATGACGTTAATCGATTTCAGCGTCAGCGGTCCTGGGCGAGCTCGGTGCGGCCCCCACTCGCCGTGGCCGCCTTTAGTCATGAAGCGGGGAAGGTAGCAATCGGCGCCCGCCCCAAGGAAGTCTTCCCTCCGGCCCTAGGCAACGAAACACCCTCGCCGTATCGCGGTTGCTTCCGCTGCCGGGTCCAACCCATTGGCCGCCGTCGTCGAAGGCAGCGGCGATGTCGTCTCCCTTGGCCTTCTGCGCCTCCCGTGGTAGCGACCTCGTCGCCTTTCCTCTTGGGAAGGGTCCTCCTCGCTAGCGGCCGGAGGAATACCTTAGCCATGGTCGGGTGACCCATCTTTTTCCTCCGGTCACTCAAGACGCTGAATCAAATCAATAAAAGACAATCAAGTACTAAAAGTAGAGAAGGCGAATCGCTCACTTGGCGGCGTGGAATGAAAGCAGACCAGCCTGTCTACGAGCGGCCGGTTTTTCCGGCTCGGGGCCATCGGCTAAGCCCCAGTTCCCAGGCCGGTCAGGCCAGGGATACGGGCGGCTTCTTTGGCGTTGAGGTGGCGGTTGGCGCCTCGGGCGCCTTCGGTGAAGCCTCGCCTGGGATTGGGGCTACGGCGGAACCTCCTTGAGGCGAGACCGCCCGCCGGGACCTGCGGCGGAAGTCGCCACAACTGGCAGACCTTCCTAGCCCAGAACCAGCCAGCGAATGGTGGAGGCATTAAGGTGGCGCTTCCGTGAATGCGCATCTAAGCGATTGTTTGTCTTGCCAAGATCGTCGAGCAGTGTGAGCATCAGGCTGCTCGTTGAGTCTGGCGGTGAGGCCATACCGGACCGTCTTCCTTCTCGGGGCCTCGCCTCCTTTTCCTTCTTCTTCTTCTTGGCGGGAGTGGCCGCGCTTAGGTGGTCTCAGGGGAGTTCTTCGTCGTCGTCATGGCCTTCGAGGCTCTGCCGCTTCGATTCGCTACCACGTTGCCCATGGTCTTCGGGCGATGGGGCAATCTCTCCTCGTCGGACTTCGTCCTCGTTACCCTTGGCGGGTGGCGACTCACTTGTATCTGGGCGGATGGCCCGGGGCTCGTCGTCGGCGGGTGGTATACCCTTCCACCACTTGGAACGGGCGTTAAACACGAAGCAGTTAGAATTACGTGACGCACTGCAGCTGCATTGCCGAACAAGATAAAAAGATTACCGTCGGGCGGACGCTTCGTGGTGTGGGGAGGACCCGGCTGCGCATCCAGCGTATCTTGTGGGTGATCTTCTCCGGCTGAGAGGTAGTCCTCCGACTTCCACTTTCGTCGAGCAGGCTTTCATCGAGTCTCCCGGCCCGTGCTCTTGGTACATGTAATGAGTCGCGTTAGGCGGCGGAGCAAAACGAGCCGCCCAAGCCAACAATTGTACAAGTTCGTCTGGGCCCTTCTTCTTGAGACCCACGGATGGTCTGGAGCATCTCGTCGACGACCATCCGCTGTTAAATGGGGAGCTTGCCACTGGAGATGGCGTGGCTCGGAGCGATTGGCGAATGCCGGCGGGATCGCCGCCTCGTCCTCTGAGTCGACTCGGTCACGTAGAACCATGACTTTTCGGTCGCTCGTTGCTTTGGCCGGCGGCATCGGTCGAAGAAGAAGCTTTGGATTTGAGTTGGAAGGTTAAGCCGCGCGGCGCTAGCATTGAACGCCCGCCTCCTCGCGGTGATCATCCATGGAGCAGATCTTGCCACAAGGAAAGTAGGGCCCGGACCCAGTAGCACTCATGAGCATACGAAGATGGCGAGCTGCTCGATGCTATGGGGGACCCGAATCCGAGGCTGGATCCGTGGTAAGCCTTGAAGCGGAAGAACAAAGATGTAGGAAACCCTAACCCGTTCGGTGGTGGTGAAACAGACGAACTCTCTCTCTCTCGCGGGTTTGGGTCGTTTCTCGTGTGAGGATCGCCGGCCCGACCAGCCCGTGAATTCCGGCCTCCTCGAAGGAGGCCATTTCTCCTGGTGCACTTGGATCTACCCAAGGTTCGGTAGAGAGGGCCATGGTGAGGATTTGTTTGGAGGTCTGGATTGTGCGAATTGATTGGATCGTGAATCAAAGGAAGGAAGATGTGCGTATCGGAAGAGATGGTGGGCGGTTGGCTGCGATAGCCTACCATTCCTCTTATATAAGCGGAGTTGCCGCCAAATCGAGGCCGTTACGCGATGATTACGCTTGAGATTACCGTTGAGTTACCTTAGCGGCTAGTTTGACCACGCTGACGGTCCAACTCAGCCACTCGGCTCGTTGAGTCACTCGCCGAGACCGCGTCTGTTAGCTCGACTTCGCCCAAGGCAGCATTTCGGTTCACGGATTTTTCCTTTATCACAGGAGCCAGCAAGCGATTCGGCTGGATGCCAACTTGAAGCCGTATACTCCGACTGCCGCAGCCACTCCGCCTAATCAGCAGCGGCCTCGGGGACTCGATGGGGATACGCCCTCTTGGGGTATACTCAGACGCGTTCAAGCAGCCCAAGAAATTTGGGCTGAGTGGGCACTGAGCAGTGGATCAAAGCCCAAGGTGTCGAGGCGTGGAAGTTGAAGGCCGAGCGAGTAGATAGGCCGGTCGGTCTAGGTTAAGCGATTACAAAGGCATGAATCAATCGGTTGAGATATGTAAACCCTAGAGTGAGCCTATATAAACCTCCTATGGGGGAGTAGAGACACGTTCCTCATACACCCAAGCAACTCGTAGCCTAGTGGCGAGTTGGCCCATTGTAAACACCTCCATAATACAATCTAGAAGGTAGGTCTTTACCCTCAGGAAACCGAACACAGGTAAAACCCTGTGTCTTTGCCCTCATCTCGCACCGCAGATGGCTGGCCGCCCTTGCCCCTCGTTCTACTACTCGCTGCCGATTGCAGCATCTGCCGTGGTCATTCCTACGACAACACAACACTTACAACACCAAAGAAGAGTACTCAGCTATTTGAAGTGAAAGCACTTGACAGAATTCTCGTGTGTCCTCAAGAACGTTTGTTCTTTATACGTATTTCCACCGGCTTGCTGCGTTTGTTCTTTATTACTTGAACTTTGTTTTGTTGCCTTATCAGAAAACCACTAAAAATCCGTTGGCTAAGTATTTGCAGAGAGTTCCTGCTCCAAACCACTGTTGCTTTAATACTTCGCTCCTCGTTGGGATCACTCTATTTATCGAATGTACTACGATACACCCCTATACTAGTGGGTCATCAATGATGTCCGCTGGCTCTCGCATGACCCAAGCGTGTGATCAAGTTAAATGCTATCTAGGTTGGTGAGCATGATGGCATTATCCTCGGCCATGATCTTGGCTTTCCTTTATGGCGCCAACATTGTAGGGCCAACCCGTTTAAACCCCAAGAGGAAGGTATGATGAGCACAGCTGACAAGTTTTCCTCAAAGAAAAACGAGGTTATCGAACCCGAGGGGAGGAAGGAAACGCCTCAAAGGTGTTGCAAGCAACATGGAAACTCAATACTTTGTCCCAATGAATCAGTGAGGTTTTTAAGCTCACCGGTTTGCTATAACAAAGGATTAAATTTATGGTGTGGAAGGTGATGAATGGTTTGCAGCAAGTAAACAGTGGAAGATGTATCAATGGTAAAGATTGGACCGGGGTCCATAGTTCACTAGAGGTGCTCTCCTTAGATAAACAACATGGCATGAAGGGTAAACAAATTACAGCCGGGGCAATTAGCGAGGAGGCGAGCAAGGCATAACAATGAAATACCAGACAAAAAGATCCTATGAGATTCGATTAGGCAATACAACAATATACATAGACCTCCATCCAACTTCATCTATGACTAGAAGTCCACCTTCAGGTTATCATCCGAACCCCCTCCAGTATTAAGTTGCAAGCAACAGACAACTGCTTTAAGTAAAGTGTAAGGTAAACAATCCACTTGTTCCATGAACAAGAGACCGTTGTTTTCTCCCTAGTGGCAACAACACATCTACAACCAAAGAGATTTACATCACTTCCTTGGAAACTAGGCATGAACCCACCATCGAGCATAAATACCCCCTCTTGGAGTCACTAGCAACTACTTGACCAATATAGCTACTAACTAGAGCATGCAAGATCACAAACAACACAAACATGATAGAAACAATAATACAAAACTATTAATCAATTTGACATAGTAATCTCAATATCCGCCGGATCCTCGCAAACCTGACATGCATGATTACAAATAGATTAGATCTTGATCATGAGCAGACTCCAAGATCTATACATGAAAGCACAAAGGAGGAGATACAACCATCTAGCTACTACATAGACTTGTAGTCCAAGGTGGAACTACTCATGCTTCATACCGGAGAATAAGGCCTCCGGGATGATCTCCCCTCCAGATGTTGAGAAGAACGGACCCCGATCTAGGGATAATCGTGGCGGCGGTTACAAAAGGTTTCATGGAGTTTTGATCGGGTGCCTAGGGTTTCTGCATCGGGGGCTTCTTACAGGGGAAGAGGCGGGAGAACATAGAGGCCACACCACCTTGACGTGGGCTGGGCCCACCCCGCTTAGGGTGCAGCGCCTGGGCGCCCCTCTGTCTCGTCTTCTGGATTCGTGTCGCCCATGGTAAAATATTGAGTTTGGCTTTTGTCCCATCCAATTCCGGGAATATTGATTTTCTGCCTTTCTGGAACCAAAAGCAGAAGAAAACAGGCAACTCACACTATGACAACTTGTTAATAGGTTAGTTCCAGAAAATATATAAAAACACCTCAAAGTGTAGACAAAGCAAAGCAAAGTAGATACTAAACAAGCATGGAGCATAAAAAATTATAGATACGTTTCTGACGTATCAAGCATCCCCAAGCTTAACTCCTACTCGTCCTCGAGTAGGTAAGTGATAAAAGAATATATTTTTAGGTGACATGCACCATCAAAACCAAGATCAAACCATTTGCAAGCATTTAAAGCTGGGATCAAAGAACTCTAAACATGTACATGAAAGATGGAGTTCTAACAATAAGACAAAGTAACTATGCATGCAACATGAAAGGCTACAAATAAAGATCATGAATAACATGCATTGAAAAACATTTGTTTGTTTCACATACAAAAAATATGGCATAGTGGCATTGTTGTCCCTCATAGAGTAGCAAATAGATGCATAGGACACCTTCAAAGTTCATAAGAGTGACTAGATACAAAAAGCACAAGAACAAGTAATATCACAATATGCATCAATCAAAAAGTTTTGGGACACTGCACATAGAATGGCAACTATGCCCTCTTAATGATGCCTAAAGGTAGAAGGTGGAGACTCAACATAAAAGTGGAAGAAAGACCCTTCATAAAGGGAAGCAGGGATTTCAAGTTTCAAAAAGAGCTTCCAAAAATTATGCTACTTGTTAGCTTTCAGCCCGCATTGCCCCTATTATAAGCATCTTGAAGTGAATAAGGGTAAAGTGAACAAACTATGGAGTATATGCTTGACAAAGTATAAGTTCGCAATCTCAAGTCCATTGAATACGAGGACCACACCTCATGCTACTCAACTTCCACACATATGTTTTGTCATAGTAAGTACATGCGTATCATAGAGAACCACTTGTGGTACCCCTTACATGGTGCAGCTATCCCATAACCAAATGACAAGGCAAGCAGACAATGAGCATCTCAGCGATCTTTTATTTACTATGTGCATAGATTTTTACTGAGGATGCTTCACAGATAGCTCATTATGGTGATGCTGCAAGTTTCCACCATGATTAGGCAAGGCTTAGGCTAGCGGCCCAGGCGTTTCTCTAACACAAAATACATAACTCTATGGACTTACAAGCTCCCTCTTTATTTCACACTGGTGACATCCATAGACAAAAGAGCATGATATCAACTAAGTACAAAGTACAAGTGCAATGTTGAAAACGTTCCCCATGACAGCATGGTTCTACTAATTCCAACGTATAAGTGCAAGCATATACAACATAGACGACACAATGGTTCAAGTTTATTAAGGGCAAATAATATAAAGTGTGCCAAATAACTTTTAAGTGGACACTATAAACTCCTATGCATGGTGTGTTACACCATTCCGAGTATATTCTTGTTTTCAACTATCTTCCAATTAAAAACTATTTTGTTATGTGAAAACTTAGTGATTAAAGCCCTCACAAACTTGATGGCACACTTTATATTATTTTCCCCTAATAAACTTGAACCATTGTGTCGTCTATGTTGTATATGCTTGCACTTATACGTTGGAATTAGCAGAACCATGCTGTCATGGGGAACATTTTCAACATTGCACTTGTACTTTATACTTAGTTGATATCATGCTCTTTTGTCTATGGATGTCACCGATGTGAAATAAAGAGGGAAATTGTAAGTCCATGGAGTAAGTATTTTATGTTAGAGAAACGACTGGGCCGCTAGCCTAAGCCATGCCTAATCATGGTGGAAACTTGCAGCATCACCATAGTGAGCTATCTATGAATCATCCTCAATAAAAAGCTATGCATATAGTAAAAAAAGATCGCTGAGATGCTCATTATCCGCTTGCCTTGTCATTTTGGTTATGGGATAGCTCCTGTACCATGTGCAAGGGGTACCCCGTTGGCGGTTCTCTATGATATGCAAGTACTTACAATGAAAAAACTTACAGGTGACTGAAGTTGAGTAGCATGAGGTGTGGCCCTCGTATTCAAGGGACTTGAGATTGCCAACTTATACTTTGTCAAGCATATACTCCATAGTTTGTTCACTTTAACCTTAACCACTTCAAGATGCTTATGAGGGCAATGAGGGCTGAAAGCTAACAAGTACCATAATTTTTGGAAGCTCTTTTTGAAACTTGAAATCCCTACTTCCCTTATGAAGGGCCTTTCTTCCACTACTATCGAGTCTCCACCTTCTACCTTTAGGCACCATTAAAAGAGCATAGTTGCCATTCTTAGTTCTATGTGCAGTGTCCCAAAACTTATTGATTGATGCATATTGTGATATTACTTGTTCTTGTGATATTTGTTTCTAGTCACCCTTGTGAACTTTGAAGGTGTCCTATGCATCTATTTGCTACTCTATGAGGGACAAGTTGATTGCCACTATGCTATGTTTTATGTATGTGAAACAAACGTGTTTCAATGCATGTATTCATGATCTTTGTTTGTAGCCTTTCATGTTGCATGCATAGTTACTTTGTCTTATTGTTAGAACTACATCTTTCATGCACATGTTTAGAGTTCTTTGATCCCAGCTTTCCATGCTTGCAAATGGTTTGATCTTGGTTTTGATGGTGCATGTCACCTTAAAAATTATTCTTTTTATCACTTACCTACCAGAGGACGAGCAGGAGTTAAGCTTGGGGATGCTTGATGTCGGAAACGACTCTATAATTTTTGATGTTCCATGCTTGTTTAGTTTCTACTTTGCTTTGCTTTGTCTACACTTTGAGGTGTTTTTATATCTTTTCTAGAAATAACCTATTAACAAGTTGCCACAATGCCAGTTGCTTGCTTTATTCTGTTTTTGGTTCCAGAAAGACAGAAAATCAATATTCTCAGAATTGGATGGGACAAAATCCAAAGTAAATATTTTACCGTGGGGGACACGAAGACAGAAGACGAGACGGAGAAGCGAAATAGGGCGGCCAGAGGGCGCGGGTGGGCCCACCCCACGCCTGGGTAGGGTGTGGGGCCCCTAGCCACCTCCCAGACTCGCCTCCTCGCCTATAAGAATCCCCCGATGCAGAAACCCTAGGCACCCGATCAAAACTCCACGAAACCGTTTGTAGCCGCCGCCACCATCGTCCCTAGATCGGGGGATCTGAAGTTCTTCCCGGCACCTTGCCGAAGGGGAGATAATCCCGGAGGCATTCTTCTCTGGTATTATGTGTGAGTAGTTCCACCTTGTACTATGGGTCCATGTAGTAGCTAGATGGTTGTATCTCCTCCTTGTGCTTTCATGTATAGATCTTGTGAGCTCCGTTCATGATCAAGATCTAATTTATTTGTAATCATGCATGTTGTGTTTGCGGGGATCCAATGGATATTGAGATAACTATGTTAGATTGATTAATAGTTTTGTCTTTATGATTCTATCATGTCTGTGTTGTTTGTGATCTTGCATGCTCTCCGTTGTTAGTAGCTATCTTGGCCAAGTAGTTGCTAGTGACTCCAAGATTTATGCTCGATAGTGGGTTCATGCCTCTAGTTTCCAAGGGAAGTGAAAAAAATCTCTTCGGTTGTAGATGTGTTGTTGACACTAGGGAGAAAACAACGATATCTTGTTCATGGAACAAGTGGATTGTTTACCTTACACACTATGCTTAAAGCAGTTGTCTATTGCTTGCAACTTAATATTAGAGGGGGTTCGGATGATAACCTGAAGGTGGACTTCTAGTCATAGATGCAGTTGGATGGCGGTCTATGTATCTTGTTGTATTGCCCTTTGAAATCTCATAGGATCTTTTTGTCTGGTATTCCATTGTTATGCCTTGCTCAGTTCCTGTCAATTGCCCTGCTGTAATTTGTTTACCCTTCATTCCATGTTGTTTATCTAAGGAGAGCACCTCTAGTGAACTATGGACCCCGGTCCAATCTTTACCATTGATAATGTTGGAATTATGCCCTAGAGGAAATAATAAAGATGTTATTATTATAATTCTTGTTCGTGATAAAGTTTAAATTCCATGCTAGAATTGTATTAAGCGGAAACTTTGATACTTGTGTGGTTTATGAACAACACTGTGTCCCTAGTACGCCTCTATGGACTAGCTCATTGATTAATGATGGTTAAGGTTTCCTAACCATAGACATGAGTTGTCGATTAATAATGAGATCATGTCATTAGGAGAATGATATGATGGACAAACCCAAATTAAGCAGAGCAATTAGATCGTGTCATCGTGTTCATCTTTGCGAAGCTTTTTCTTATGTCAAGTATTGTATTCCTTAGACCATGAGATAATACAACTCCCTGGTATCGGAAGAAATCTTTGAGGTCATCAAACGTCATCCTATGTGAGGGTGATCATAAAGGTGTCTCTCAGGTGATCAGAAAGTACTTGTTGGGTTGTATATATCGAGATGGAATTTGTCCCTCCCGAGTCGGAGAGATATACTTCAGGCCCACTCGGTAATCGATATCAACACCGCTTGCAAGCACGTGGTTAAGGAGTTAATCACAAAGTGATATCGGATTACGGAATGAGTAAAGTACTTGCTGTGAACGAGATTGAACTAGGTATGCCGATACCAACGATTGAATCTCGGGCAAGTAAAATATCGCGTGACAAAGGGAATACATATATGGGATTAATTGAATCTTGGCATCGTGGTTCATCCGATATGATCATCGATGAATATGTGGGAGTCAATATGGGTTTCCAGATCCCGTTGTTGATTATTGATAGGAGATCATGTCTGCATATTCTCGAACCCGTAGGGTCACACACTTAACGTGCATCGACGCTAGGATAGAATGGATAATTGGTTTATGAGTTTTTTGTTCGGAGTCTCGGATGAGATCCAATACATCACGAGAGGTTCCGGAATGGTCCGGAGAATAAGATTCATATAAAGGAAAGCAGTTTTTGGATTTCGGAATCGTTTCGGAGTTTATCGGTATTGTACCGGAAGGTTCTAGAAGGTTCCGGAGTGGGACCAACGTGGACCCACTTGTCGGAGGCCTGCGTGGTCCTAACGGGAAGTGCCCTGGACGGTTTGGTCCAGGGGCATAAGGCCCCAAAGTCCCAACCGGCCAGCCCTAGGGGAAACCCTAGGGGAGCCTTTTAGAAGGAAGGGGGTAAACTTGCCCCCCACTCCACCCTTGGGGCCGCCGCCCTAGGGCTTGGAGGAGGGGCCAAGGGGGCCGGCCATCCCCCTATATAAGGAGGGCAGGGGCGCACCCTCACCCCTCCCATCCTCCAACCCTAGCCGTCGTCCTGCTGCCCCTCCACCTCTCTCTCTCTCCCGACTGCGCGTAGGCGAAGCCCTGCCGCAGAAACTCTCCACCATAGCACCATGCCGTCGTGCTGCAGATCCAATCTATCTCTCCACCATAATTGGAAGGAGGAGACGTCGCGGCACCGTACGTGTGCATCTCTCAGAGGCGCCTCCACTTGCGGCGTAGGATCGGATCGGATCGCGAGGAGGAGACGGCTAGTACGACTACATCAACCACGTTCTGTTGAACGTTTATGCTGTGCGATTTCTTCAAGGGTATGAAGATCTCATCAATCTCTCTCGTTGATTGCGTCTCCTAGATTAGATCTTGGCTTTCTTGTTCGCATTCGTAGGAATTTTTTTGATTTACTGTGCTGCGAAACCCTTCAGTGGTATCAGAGCTAGATCTATGCGTAGATGTGTTTCACAAGTAGAACGCAACATGCTTGTTGCGGGCGTTGACATTTTCTGTTGCAAGCCTCTTGTTGTGTATTTCTTATGGCGCGGCATAGTGAGATCGAAGTGGTCTAGGCCAACTTTGCGCGACCTCGTTCGCGAGACCGGCTCCGCACTTGACGTGTGGCTTGTTCCACACATGCGGCTGGTGGATGCCAGTTTCTCTCACTATAGTAGTCATGGGATTTAAACAGGATGTTAGCAACCATAATATCACTGTTGTGGATTTCCGTAGGTAAGAATCGTTCTTAGCTTGTTACTCCCATAAGCCACATAAAACATGCAACAACAAAGTAGAGGCGTCTAACTTGTTTTTGCAGGGAGTGTTTTGTGATATGGTATGGTCCAAGACATGATGTGTATGATGTATGCAATGATCATGTTTTGTAATATTTCACGACTTGCATGTCGATGAGTTCACAACCGGCAGGATCCGTATGGTTGTCTTTATAATTATGTATGACCTGCGTGTCAACTTCTTATACGCCATGTAATAGCTTTACTTTATCGCTAAGTAGTTAGCAGTAGTTGTAGTTGCTGTTCGTGGTGGAGGCAATCATGGTGGAGTGATGGAGATCATGCTGGCGCGCACAAGATGGAGATCATTGCGCGGAGATTGGCTATACCATGTCACATAAAATTATATGCATGCGATGTTTATCCTTTTATGTATCTTATTATGCTTAGATCGCGACGGTAGCATTATAAGATGATTCCTCACTTAAAGATCAAGATAAAATTGTGTTCTCCCCATGTATGCACCGTTGCGAAAGTTCGTCATTTTCAAGAACCTTGTGATGATCGGGTGTTATAAACTCTACGTTCACATACAACGGGTGCAAGCCAGTTTTGCACACGCGGAAATACTTGGGTTTGACTTGACGAGCCTAGCATGTACAAACATGGACTCGGAACACACGAACCGAAAGGTTAAACATGAGTCATATGAATGATATGATCGACACTTTGTTGTCCACCATTGAAACCACATCTCTTCTCGTGAAGATCGGATTAGGTGTGGTGAATTTGGATCGTGTTCACTAAACAACTTGAGGGATGTTGAATTTAGTGGGAGTTCATCTAGTAATTTGATTAAGTTGAACTAGTTATCATGAACATAGTCTAAATTGTATTTGCAAATTTTGTAGATCAAATGGCTAAGTCCAACTTCAACTTCAACGCTTTTGCCGAGAAAGAAAAGCTTAAGAACAATGGGTCTAACTTCACTAACTGGTTCATAATCGAGAATCATTCTCACCGCGGACAAAAGGACTATGTACTAGCGAAAGCGCTAGGTGACGCCTCACATCGATGCGCCTACCGATGAAAAGCTGTTTATCAGTCACGCAAAGATGATTATGGAGTGATTAAGAGTACCATGTTGTTTGCTATGGAACCAGACCTTCAAAATCGTTTTGAGGAGTTCGCCGGGCCCTTTGAGATACTTGAGGAACCGAAACCATGTTTTGCACTCAGCCGCTCGAGAGATATGAGATCTCGAGAAGTTCTTTAACCGCAAGATGGAGGAAGGGAGTTCGTTAGTGAGCACGCCATTAAGATGTCGGGCTACACTCAACGCCTTGAGCAAGGATCGCAAGATTCCAGAAGAGCTCAAGATCGACAGAGTTCTACAATCACTCCCTCCTAGCTACAAAGGTTTTGTAGTCACTCACAATCAAATTGGTTCCACTGATACAATCACTGAGCTCTTCGCTAAGCTGAAAGCTGCGGAGGTGGATATCAAGAAAGATAATCATGTGTTGATGGTCAACAAGACCCCTAGCTTTAAGAAAGGTAAGGGTGCAAAGAAATCCTTCAAGAAAGGCACCGGCAAGCGCGTTGCCCCTGCTGAGAAGAAGCTCAAGTCTGGACCTAAGCCGGACACTGAGTGCTTCTATTGCAAGGACAAGGGTCACTGGAAGCGCAACTGTCTGAAGTACTTAGCGAACAAGAAGGATGGCACCATTAAAGGTATATTTGATATACATGTTATTGATGTTTACCTTACTAGCGCTCATTGTAGTGCCTGGGTATATGATACTGGTTCAGTTGTTAACATTTGTAACTCAAAACAGGAGCTACGAAATAGATGGCGGCTAGCAAGGGATGAGGTGACGATGCGCGTTGGCAATGGATCAAAAGTTGATGTGATGGCCGTCGACACGCTCTCCTTATTTTTACCTTCGGGATTAGTTTTAAACCTTAATAAGTGTTATTATGTGCTTGCGTTGAGCATGAAAATCATATCTGGATCGTGTTTATTGCAAGACAATTATTCATTTGAATCGGAGAATAATGGTTGTCCTATTTATATGAATAACATCTTTTATGGTCATGCACCTGTTGTGAATGGTTTATTTATTCTGAATCTCGAAAGCAATGAAACGCACATCCATAACATTGAGGCTAAGAGATGCAAAGTAGATAGTGATAATCCAACTTATTTGTGGCACTGCCGTCTAGGTCATATTGGTGTTAAACGCATGAAGAAACTCCATTCTGATGGACTTTTGGATTCTATTGATTTTGAATCACTTGACACGTGCGAGCCGTGCCTCATGGGCAAGATGATCAAAACCCCGTTCTCCGGTATGATGGAGCGAGCAACGGACTTGTTGGAAATCATACATACCGATGTATGCGGACCAATGAGTGTTTCGACGCACGGTGGATATCGCTATTTTCTCACTTTTACCGATGACTTAAGTAGATATGGGTATATCTATTTAATGAAACATAAATCTGAAACATTTGAAAAGTTCAAAGAATTTCAGAACGAAGTGGAGAACCATCGTAACAGAAAGATTAAGTTTCTACGATCCGATCGTGGAGGTGAATATTTGAGTTGTGATTTTCTCATGCATCTTAAAGCAAGCGGGATCGTTTCGCAACTCACGTCACCCGGAACACCACAGCGCAATGGTGTGTCTGAACGCCGGAACCGAACCCTATTAGGTATGGTCCAATCGATGATGTCTCTTACTGATTTGCCGTTATCATTTTGGGGTTATGCATTAGAAACCGCTGCATTCACTTTAAATAGGGCTCCATCTAAACTGCTGAGACGACACCATATGAACTATGGTTTGGTGCTAAACCTAAGTTGTCGCTTTAAAGTTTGGGGATGTGAAGCTTCAAGAAGTTGGTCCGACAAGCTCGAACCCAAAGCGAGAAATGCGCCTTCATAGGATACCCTAAGGAAACATTGGGTATACCTTCTACCACAGATCCAAGGCAAAGTGTTTGTTGCAGAAGAACTAATCCTTTCTTGAGAAGGAGTTTCTCTCGAAAGAAGTAAGTGGGAGGAAGGTAGAGCTAGACGAGGTTATTGAACCTTCTCTCGAATTGGAGAGTAGCGCAAGACCGAAATTGTTCCAAAGGTCGTCGCACCAACAAGAGAGGAAGCTAATGACGAGGATCATGAAACTTAGAACGATGCTACTACTGAACTTCGCAGGTCGATAAGGTCAGGTACCACTCCTGAATGGTACGGCAACCCTGTCTGAAACGTCTTGTTGTTAGACAACAGTGAACCTGCGAATTATGAGGAAGCAATGATGAGCCCAGACTTTGAGAAATGGCTAGAGGCCATGAAATCCGAACTGGGATCCATGAGAGAAAACCAAGTATGGACTTTGGTGGACCCTCCTAGCGACCGTAAGGCCGTTGAGTGCAAATGGATTTTCAAGAATAAAACGGACGCGGATGGTAATGTTACTGTCTATAAAGCTCGGCTTGTCGCAAAAGGGTTTCGACAAGTTCAAGGTGTTGACTACGATGAGACTTTCTCTCCCGTAGAGATGTTTAAGTCCATTCGGATTTTATTAGCAATTGTTGCATTTCATGATTATGAAATATGGCAGATGGATGTCAAGACCGCGTTCCTCAATGGCAACATTGATGAAGAGTTGTATATGATGCAGCCCAAAGGTTTTGTCGATCCTAAGGATGCTAATAAGGTGTGCAAACTTCAGCGTTCCATTTATGGACTGGAGCAAGCATCTCGGAGTTGGAACCTTCATTTTGATCAAGTGATCAAGAGCTTTGGATTTGTTCCAAATTGCTACGAAGCTTGTATCTACAAGAAAGTGAGTGGGAGCTCGGTGACATTTTTAGTACTATATGTGGATGACATATTGATTATTGGAAATGACATCGGTATGCTTAACGATGTGAAAAGTTATTTGAATAAATGTTTTTCAATGAAAGACCTAGGAGAAGCTGCTTATATATTAGGCATCAAAATCTATAGAGATAGACAAAGATGCCTAATAGCTTTAAGCCAAAGTACATATCTAGACAAAGTTCTGAAAAGGTTCAGAATGGATAAAGCAAAGAAAGGTTCATTGCCCATGTTGTCAGGTAAGATATTGAGCAAGCCTCAGTGTCTAGCTACGGTAAACGATAGAGATACTATGATCAAAGTGCCATATGCCTCGGCCATAGGTTCTATCATGTATGCCATGCTATGTACTAGACCAGATGTGTCAAATGCTCTTAGTTTGACGAGCAGATACCAAAGTGATCCAGGAGTGGAACACTGGACAGCTGTAAAGAACATCCTAAAGTATTTAAATATGACTAAAGAAATGTTCTTGGTCTATGGAGGTGATGAGCATCTCGTCGTAAAAGGTTACGTCGACGCTAGTTTCGACACCAACCCGGATGATTCTAAATCTCATACAGGATACGTTTATAATTTTAATGGTGGAGCTATGAGCTGGAGAAGCTGCAAGCAAAGCGTGATCGCGGGATCTACAACAGAAGCGGAATACATGGCTGCTTCAGAAGCGTCAAGTGAAGGAGTTTTTATAAGGAACTTCATCACTGAGCTTGGTGTGGTTCCAAGTGCCTTGGACCCACTGGAGATATTGTGCGAAAACACTGGCGCCATAGCACTGGCTAAGGAACCAAGATATCATCCAAATACCAAGCACATCAACCATTTTTCATATAATTCGAGATTATATAGCAGATGGAGATCTGAAGATTAGCAAAGTACATACGGATCTGAATATCGCAGATCCGTTGACTAAACCTCTTCCACGAGCAAAACATGATCAACACCTTAATGACATGGATGTTAGATTGTTGCCAGATGTAAACTAGATTATTGACTCTAGTGCAAGTGGGAGACTGTTGGAATTATGCCCTAGAGACAATAATAAAGATGTTATTATTATAATTCTTGTTCATGATAAAGTTTATATTCCATGCTAGAATTGTATTAAGCGGAAACTTTGATACTTGTGTGGTTTATGAACAACATTGTGTCCCTAGTACGCCTCTATGGACTAGCTCATTGATTAATGATGGTTAAGGTTTCCTAACCATAGACATGAGTTGTCGATTAATAATGATATCATGTCATTAGGAGAATGATATGATGGACAGACCCAAATTAAGCAGAGCAATTAGATCGTGTCATCGTGTTCATCTTTGCGAAGCTTTTTCTTATGTCAAGTATTGTATTCCTTAGACCATGAGATAATACAACTCCCTGGTATCGCAAGAAATCTTTGAGGTCATCAAATGTCATCCTATGTGAGGGTGATCATAAAGGTGTCTTTCAGGTGATCGGAAAGTACTTGTTGGGTTGTATGTATCGAGATGGAATTTGTCCCTCCCGAGTCAGAGAGATATACTTCAGGCCCACTCGGTAATTGATATCAACACCGCTTGCAAGCACGTGGTTAAGGAGTTAATCACAAAGTGATATCGGATTACGGAACGAGTAAAGTACTTGCTGTGAACGAGATTGAACTAGGTATGCCGATACCAACGATCGAATCTCGGGCAAGTAAAATATCGCGTGACAAAGGGAATACATACATGGGATTAATTGAATCCTGGCATCGTGGTTCATCCGATATGATCATCGACGAATATGTGGGAGTCAATATGGGTTTCCAGATCCCATTGTTGATTATTGATAGGAGATCATCTCTGCATATTCTCGAACCCGTAGGGTCACACACTTAACGTGCATCGACGCTAGGATAGAATGGATAATTGGTTTATGAGTTTTTTGTTCGGAGTCTCGGATGAGATCCAAGACATCATGAGAGGTTCCGGAATGGTCCGGAGAATAAGATTCATATAAAGGAAAGCATTTTTTGGATTTCGGAATCGTTTCAGAGTTTATCGGTATTGTACCGGAAGGTTCTAGAAGGTTCCGGAGTGGGACCAACGTGGACCCACTTGTCGGAGGCCTACGTGGGCCTAAGGGGAAGTTCCCTGGCAACTTTGGGCCAGGGGAACAAGGCCCAAAAGGCCCAACCGGCCAGCCCTAGGGGAGCTTTCTAGAAGGAAGGGGGAAAACTTGCCCCCCACTCCACCCTTGGGGCCGCCGCCCTAGGGCTTGGAGGAGGGGCCAAGGGGGCCGGACAACCCTTTATATAAGGAGGGCAGGGGCGCACCCTCCCCCCTCCCATCCTCCAACCCTAGCCGCCGTTCTGCTGCCCCTCCACCTCTCTCTCTCTCCCGACTACGCGTAGGTGAAGCCCTGCCGCAGAAACTCTCCACCATAGCACCACACCGTCGTGTTGCAGATCCAATCTATCTCTCCACCATACTTGCTGGACCAAGGAAGGAAGAGACGTCGCGAAACCGTACGTGTGCATCTCTCGGAGGCGCCGCCACTTGCGTCGTAGGATCGGATCGGATCGCGAGGAGGAGACGGCTAGTACGACTACATCAACCATGTTCTGTTGAACGTTTCCGCCGTGCGATTTCTTCAAGGGTATGAAGATCTCATCAATCTCTCGCATTGATTGCGTCTCCTAGATTAGATCTTGGCTTTCTTGTTCGCATCCGTAGGAATTTTTTTGATTTACTATGCTGCGAAACCCTTCAGATACATCTTCCACCGTTACATGTTTACTTGCTGCAAACCATTACCTTCCACACCATACGTTTAATCCTTTGTTACAGCAAACCAGTGAGCTTGACAACCTCTAGTGAACTATTGGGTGTGTGCATCACCCATCAATGGACAATTTGAGCATCAAAGACATTGAAGCAATCAAGGATCTCCTCATCGCAATTTCTCTAAGTTAAAACTTGTTGGTTAAACAAGGGAAGCACCTGGTGTGTAACTACTGTGCCATTTTGTGATGAAATGTTTTGAAAGAGAAAAACTATTTTCAAAGGATAGGGAAAACTTATTTTATGCAAAGACCAGCCAACACTCCACTTAGCCAAATATTCATGTAGATGATAGATTCTCCATATTAATATAAAATCACTTGCCAATACAATTCAAATGTATTGACCCTTGTGGCTGTAACTTATTAAGTTGTAGGTTTGTTTGATGTTAGTGAAATTTGTTGAGTAGGGATACAAGTCTACAACCAACATGATTGCCTATGGCATATGAAGATGAAGGACTCCATGCTATGTAGTTATATCTGCTGCATTGTAATGTGATAGCCATATGAGATATGTAAGTTGTAATGAATTATTTTATTCCTGGTTATAAGTTGTAATATGACCTTTGTTTCTTGATATTACATCTTAAACTGTGGTTGGTAGCTATTCGATCCAGGGACTAACACTGTAAACACAGGGATCTCTACCTTATCAGGTATTCTAATCCCAATCCAACCCAAACAGATGACTTCTCAAAGAGACCACAACTCCAACATCAAGTATGGTGACAACAACAACCAAGAGATACACATCAAGTTGGGACCTCTACAGATGGTATCAGAGCACTGTGTTTCCTGTAGGATTGTAACCCTAGGATTGGACAAAACCCCTTAGAAAAATAGGATTTGTATTTGTTCAAACTTATTTACAAACAATCTTATAAACTCCTTCCTCAACATTTTATTTTGATTCTACATCTCTCCCTTCTACTTGATGGACAAAAAGTTCAACATGAGCAAGGACTTCACCATCACCAATGACTTCAACTTCAGTTTCACCAAGGACTTCAATTTGGACATTACAAAGGACTTCAAGTGAGACAAGAATATTACTCAAGACTTGGAGACTAAGGAAACACAACTTAGGAGGAACCATCATCACCTTTGAGCTTTGTGACCATGATGCAAGAATTTCTTCCAAGAATACCATGATCTTGTTCATGATGTATCAACTAAGAAGATGTAATGATCTCAAGTGAACCCCATAGTTGGACCACCATACTAGTGTTTAGTTTAAACCGATTTATTGATCACACCAACTTATGTGGTGTAGCAAAAATATTTTGTTGCCTAAAATATGCTTGAATCTTGTTGTTTGAGTGGAATGCATGATTGTGTTTGCTTGCACATTGCTTTGTGTGATTTGTTGTGTGTGAGTGAAAATCTTCCTCTAGAAATCTTTGCCTATTCTAATCCCAATCCAACCCAAACAGATGACTTCTCAAAGAGACCACAACTCCAACATCAAGTATGGTGACAACAACAACCAAGAGATACACATGAGAGAAAAACTGCTAGCAACCCAAGCCCAGTTGAATCAAGTGACAACCCAATTTTTAGCCAACAACATTGAGTTAGACCCAGCCATGCTAAAGTTCTTGGAATCCCAATCTCAATTGTTGCAAAGGATGACCAATTAGACGATCAACATGAGAAACAACCCTTTCCAAGGATATTGTGACAACCATGATATCAAGGATGATATTATAGAAGGAACTCAAGCTTGCAAAATCCGTGGAGACATAGGACACACTTACAAAGAACATGTGTACCAATGCCCTAATTGTGAAGAGAAACATCCAACTAGACAATGCCCCACATCTCAAGTTTCATGCTTCCTATGTGAAGGCAAGGATCATGTCCCTGTCCAATGCCACATCTATCCTATAGTTCAACAAATAAAACAAGATGGAATGCATCAAGTCTTTGGAAACCTCCATGAAGGAACAACTTCTACCAAGAAGGATGAAGACAAAGTCAAACCTTAGTATGCACCTCCATACATTGTAACCCACTATGGTGAACAAAAGAGGAAACATGGACGTTATCCTAGGAACTGTTATAAGAACCGAGGAAGTTTTCCCACATTTGTGGTGAAGTATGAAGAACATGAACTAAGAGAACTCCTAGCTTTGGAGAGACCCAAAAAATAAGAAAGGCCAAGGAAACAAACAAGAAATAGTGATGCCAAAGATAAAAAGAGATATCAACCAAGTGATGTGCCACAAATGCAAAGATCTAGGCCATTATGCATCACATTGTCTAGAAAAGGAGAAAGACAAGACAAGCAAACCTATGAGTGACATCAACCTTGTCACATGTTTCAAATGTGGTAACAAAGGACACTATGCAAGCAAATGTCCAGATAAGTTACATCAAGATACCAAGTAAGACAAGATGCAATCTACTTGAAAATCTTTTAAGGGTGGTAGTGCCCTAGTTGTCTAGAAGCCAACTTGTAACCTCTAGCCTTCCCGAATCTCGGGACGAGATTCCTTTTAAGGGTGGTAGTCTGTCACATCCCAAAATTCTCCAAATTTTGAAATGTGAAAAATAAACAAACAAAATAAATAAATGTTGAAATTTAGGGTGAAAAGAAACTTTGTGCTTCTAAATGGAAACATCAAAACCCTACTTGAACAAAACTTGAATGAGAAGGGCAACAAACAAATTTTCCAACAAGCCAAGTGCATTCATGCATGGAAAGAATATTGGATTTAAAGCACTTGGAAAAAGTTAAACCAAAAACCCTAAACCCTAGTGAAAGAAATCATTTTAAAACCACTCCAAGACTATGGCTTTGTCCCATATAAAAATTTAGCAACAAACATTTCTAAATGATCAAAAATGGTAAACAAAAATATTACAAATCCATGGAAATTGATTTCACTCATTTTGGAGCCATGAATAAAAACTTATGAATTTAATAAGATAAAAGAAAGTAATTTCCAAGGCTAATAAATCTCCTAACTAAAACCCATGCCAAATTGTGAGCAAAGTAATCATAAAAGGATTTAAAAATATAAAAAAATATTAAATAAAATTATACAAATTGGAATCACCAATTTTGGATCTATAAATAAAAATATATAGATATTATAAGATAAGGAAAGAATTAAATAAATAAGAAATATTTAAAAGACAATTTAAATCTTGGCCAAATCCATAAGCAAATGGAATAAAAGTAATTGAAATAAAATAAAAGAATAAAGGATTATTTGAATAAAATTATATGGATTTGAACCATATTTAATTTTATTTAAATAAAGACAAAATGCCTAATTTAATAAATCATAATAGAATATTTAAAATATTCTAAAGTGGACTTTTAAAACACACTAAATAACTGGTATAGAAACCTACTAAAAGTTTGGAAAATATTTGAAAACAAATGGATGTTTAAATCATTTGAATCAAATGAAAAAAGAAAATAGAAAAAGAATAAGAAAAAAAGGGAAACAACCCAACCCAGCTAACCCTACCCAACACCCAGCCCAATCTGGCCCAAAACCAGCCCACCCGAGAAACCCCTCTCCCATCTGCCTCTTTCTCACTGCGCACCCAACCCACACCCCCACTGACCGTAGGGACCCACAGCCACGTTGGCATCGTCGTCCCCGCGCGGACCTATTCTTTCCCCCTCCCCGACCATTTCCTGCTAAAATTTCTCGGCATCAATTTGTGTAAATGGCACAGTAATTCGCCCCCGCAACCATGCCTTCTTAATCCCCACTCTCTCCTCTCTCTTTCCCCTCAGACACCGCATCCTAGGAGCCCCCAGGCTGCCTCAATTTTACCTCGCGCCACCGCTGCTCCGAGAGACTCCAGCGTTGATTCTGACGAAGCCCGACCACCCCATACCCCCTAGTGCATGCTGGCTTGCTCACCATCATCGTACGCACCTACTGTCGTACTCCGCTTGCTCGCACATGCCCCAGAACCTCGCCCCTGTCAATGTCTGAGCGTCACCGTCGTCTACCTCAACTCCGGAGAGAAGTTGCTGACGATTCAGCACGCCCCTTGCCCTCTGGTAGGTTCCCTCGCAACCACTGCGATCGTGCACATCTCCCTGACTTGTTTCCTTGCCTTCTTACACCCCAGGAACACGCCCCCGAAGACACCTATACGTGCCCGATGCTGATGCGAACTCCGGTGAGAGATTGACGACAACTCCGTGCGCCCCTTCGCCAGACACTGCCACCTTGAGCATCCCCTCGCCACAGCGACTCCGGTAACACCCTCATTCCCTCCTCTCGCTTCCTAGAACTGTCGTACCACATCGACGGGCGCCTATGCCGCGCGCCAAGACCGCCCATCTTAGGTCATCGCACTGTGAAACGTTAGATTTAGATCTTGTGGCTAAGATAGATCACTTAAACAAACAGGTATACGCTAATCTGATCTGTGCGATGCTAGTTAGATCCAACAGCCCGCGTAGATCGATCCACCCAAAGCGGTATCAGCCAATAGAATTAAGACACGTGGCCAGACCCTTATGTTTAAAATCCAGAATTTTTTTTTAAGATTTTAAACTTGCAAAAATCATAACTTTTGATCTGTATGTCCAAAATTACAAACTTTATATCTGGATTCAGAAAAATGTAAACTTTGCAACTATGGCCCTGGTTTGGTATTTTGCTTTTGAAAACTTAGGTGTTTTTGCAGAAACATGTGTAGGACTATTTTGAGTATAAAAATTGTTTTAAAAATGATTTTTGAGTGAAACCTTTTGCAAATGGATTTGTTTTGAACCCTCTGACCATAAACACTAAAATTTGAGTTTAAAAATATATTTTGTTAACACTAGGAATTATTACTTTGAATAAAAGCATTTCTATCAAAACAAAAATGATTTAAAAGGGCTATTTTCACTAACTTGTTTTCAAATGATTTTTGCCACTTTTAAAAATGACCAGTAGGTGTTTTGAAATGTTAGAGCCTTGTTAGAGAACACTTTTTAAATAAAACAACCTTTTGCATGCTTGCATGCATTTCTTCTTTCTATTAATTTATGTGGTGAATTGTTTGAATGCTAGTTTTGAATGTGTGCCTTGCTTGATTGAATTGTATTGAACTTTGAGGAGTGTGACAATTTCAAGATCAAGGAGTGTACCTAGATTTTCTACAAAAAGGCAAGTGATACTTTGGTCATCAAAAGTCCTATCTTTTCAATATTGCATTAGTGATATTTTTGTAGTATGCATGATAGGACTATTTTTATATATGGATATGCTATAGTAGATCCTATAGAATATATCTTGGTAGGAATCTTCCTAAGTCAAGAGACAAGTTATGCTAGTATGCTTAGCCTATCTATAAGAACACAAGGGTGGAATATTCATGCTATGATATTATGCAAAGTCTATGACTAAGTTTTTGATTAATAAAACAACTATGTGAATGAATCACCTGGGTGGAATGGTGAGAATGGTTTGTGTTGAGTGGTTACACAAGGACCATTTCTATGGTTTACCTTGTGTATCACACTTGTGGATGGACACCCAGGAACAAAGAGATTTTAGATGTTTTGTGTTGAGAAGCTTCTAGTGCATCCACATGGCATATGGGCTATGTCTTGACTACATGGGTTGCAAGAACTCATACATGCAGACAGAGGGTGCTAGTGATGTTAGGATAGAACGCGTCTGTGCTGATCTGAGGGATTGTTTCTGAAAAATCTCGTCTCGATGCATGTCAAGTCTTGTGGGAAAAGTGCACCACCTCTCGAAAGGGTAAAACCTAAGTACTTAGTCGTGTCCCCGGCAATGGACATTTTGAGCATCAAAGACATTGAAGCAATCAAGGATCTCCTCATCCCAATTTATCTAAGTTAAAACTTGTTGGGTAAACAAGGGAAGCACCTGGTGTGTAACCAGTGTGCCATTGTGTGATGAAATGTTTTGAAAGAGAAAAACTATTTTCAAAGGATAGGGAAAACTTATTTTATGCAAAGGCCAGCCAAAACTCCACTTAACCAAATATTCATGTAGATGATAGATTCTCCATATCAATATAAAATCACTTGCTAATACAATTCAAATGTATTGACCCTTGTGGCTGTAACTTATTATATTGTAGGTTTGTTTGATGTTAATGAAGTTTGTTGAGTAGGGATACAAGTCTACAACCAACATGATTGCCTGTGGCATATGAAGATGAAGGACTCCATGCTATGTAGTTATATCTGCTGCATTGTAATGTGATAGCCATATAAGCTATGTAAGTTGTAATGAATTATTTTATTCCTGGTTATAAGTTGTTATATGACCTTTGTTTCTTGATATTACATCTTAAACTGTGGGTGCTAGCTATTCGATCCAGGGACTAGCACTGTAAACACAGGGATATCTACCTTATCAGGTTGGGACCTCTAAAGTCTCCTGGAATGCCAAGGAACCAACCTGTCGGGCGAGGTCGACCTTCGTAGCCTTGTGGCCACCAGGCCGGCGGGCACGGTCGGCAGTCCTGACGCCTACAAGATTGATGAAGCCTTCTTCATTGCCGTTGTCTAGGTCGACGACACCGCCAGTCGAAGCATTGCTCTTGCCCTTCTTCTTGTTGTCCATTTCTTTCCAAAGGGCATAGCTAGTCTCCCATTTTTTGGTGTCCTTAATCAACGTCCAATAATGGCCCAACGAGAAGGCCTTGTTATCATTCATCTTCTTCAAGTGCTTCATTGCTTTCATGACCTACACACATGGATGCCGACAATGGCTCAACACAAATGCAAGACATCGACAAAGAGATAAAGAGGTTTTACCATGTCAATCGGCATCATGCCACTTATTTTCCTTTTGATCACCATCTCGTAGGAGCCTTGGAACTTTCTACACTCAGCATGGATGGTGCCCCAACGCTTGGAGAGGGAGAGATCATTTTGATCGCTATAGAAGGCGTCCTTCCTGAATTTCCTATGCTCATGGAAGAACTTGCGCACCTTTTTCCAATAGGCAAAGCCCTTTTGCTCAGCGTCGCATAGTGGATCTTGTGAAATCTCCATCCACGCCTTGCATAGGATCTTGTCCTTGTTGGTGGTGTAGCTCGAGGTTTGTTTGCTCAACTTGGTGTCGACAAGTGATGTCGCAAGTGAAGCGGCCAACGACGCGGTCGTGACCCCCTCGACCATGGAAGTGCCATCGTTTCCAAACAATGACTTGTCTGCAATGTTGTAGACATTTTGTTGAGTGTTTTGCTGGGTCTCGCCGTCATTGGCCATGAAATCCTACACCCAATTTGTCCATCATAAAGAGGCGAGAGCAGTATACTGGGAATGGCAAAGAAATGTCGTGGCCATACCGTGTCGGCGGCGGTCGATAGCTCGTCGGGCATTTCGCCGAATAGGTTTACTATCGTCGGCATGTTCATGGCGGAGATGGACCATCGCTTCTTTGATGCCTTCGGGGTTGCGTCCGCGGTCGTTGGAGCGCGGTTCAGGTCGATGGTGAGCTCTCCCGCCTGTGATGACATCGTGGGGAAGGGGTGGACGAACCGGAAGAGCGAGGCCACGTTCCTAGTGTGGCCTCCAAGCAAGGGCGTGTGCGGGCCTAGCGTCCTAGGCTGACCTGGTGGCCGACCGCTAGACGTGGAAGTAATGGAGCTGGTAGAGGACGTACCGGCCATGGCCAGGCCGGGAAGATCTACAACACCATCAAAAGCGATGGTGCCGTTGAAACCAGCGGTCGTCGCCTCCTGCTTGATCATGTTGACAACGTGCTTGACAGCATTCACTGTCAGCTTGTTGGTGTCGACCCTATTCTGGTTGGCGAGGAAGCGCTTGTTCTCCTTCCAGGACTCCTTGTTGAGCTTGGCAGCGGCGAGTTGAGATCTGGCCGCTACCCGCCGGCGAGCGCGCTTGCCCGACTCAACTTTCCGCTCCTCCATCATCAGGTCCTTGGCGAGTTTCTTCGACTAGCCGCACTTCTTAGTGGTGAGAACGCCGGAGGGCGTAGCATCAGCCATGGTGGCGGCTCATCGTTGATCTAGTGTGGCCTCCAAGCGAGGGCGTGTGCGGGCCTGGCGTCCTGGGATGACCTGGTGGCCGGCCGCTAGGCGTGGAAGTGATTGAGCTGGTAGAGGACGTGCCAGCCATGGCCAGACCGGGAAGAGCGACAACACCATCAAAAGCGATGGTGCCGTAAAAACCAACGGTCGTCGCCTCGTGCTTGATCATGTTGACGACGTGCTTGGCGGCATTCACTGTCATCTTGTTGGTGTCGACCCTATTCTGGTTGGCGAGGAAGCGCTTGTTCTCCTCCCAGCACTCCTTGTTGAGCTTGGCAGCAGCGATTCGAGCTCTCGCCGCTACCCGCCGGCCAGCGCACTTTCCTGACTCAATTTTCCGCTCCTCCATCACCAGGTCCTTGGCGAGTCTCTTCGACCGGCCGCGCTTCTTGGCGGCAGGAATGCCGAAGGGCGTAGCATCAGCCATGGTGGTGGGATCCATTGCCTTTCCTCCCGCTCCTGCCAGTGGAAATTTGGAAGAGGTTTTTTGGAGGGAGAAGTGGAGCGATTTCTGTGCTACTGGCGGGAGGGACCGCCAAAGGTAAAGGGATAACACGCGAGAACAAACGCGATGTCTGGGACAACCCAAGCGAGACCAAAATTCGATGTATAAATAGGTTAGTCTATGCGTTTGTCCGGATGGATCGCCCCGCTAGGCCGCCACGCACCTATCTGCCAGTCCATCGAAAGAGTTCGGACGTGCAAAGACGAGTGAGATGCCCTGAGAATAGGCGTGTCCCAACGCGGCATGGCTTGGTGGCGTGCCCCTACCGACCGATTCGGCGCTTTGGCCAGGCGTCGTTTTGGGATGCGACTAGGAGATGCTCTAAGGGCATCTCTACCGGGCCGACGCATCCCGCCGAGCGTGTCCGAACTTCGTCGCCGCGGATCGTGGGCGTCTTGGCGCCCAGCCGGACCCATCCGGAAACGCGTCCGGCTCGATTCATCAGTGCATCAAATCTAGCCAACGGTTGCGTCGGCTCGGACGCGTGTGGAAAGCGCGCGTGTCCTGCTCGTTTGTCACCCGGGACCATATATAAGTGAGACATTAGTGCCTAAGATAACTATTCATTACATTTTAAGCCATGTCAGTTACAAAAAGACCGTTTGAAAAAATTAGGGGGTTGTTGCTACTGCTACGACTACGGCTGGGGGAGGACTTCGCGGTGGCAACTCGCCGCCATTGTCGCGGCGACCGTTGTTGTTGTCGCCGGTCCCGTCGATCGTCACCCTAACGGACCAGATGGCCAGCTGCTAGATGCGTTCGCGGTCGCGCGCCTGGTTGCGAGCAACCGCCTTGCCCGCCGCCTTCCTGCGATCCTCCGCCGCCCGGTTCGCCAGGGCCTTGTCCATCTCGGTGGCTCAGTGGTCCCTCGTCTTCTGGTCGGCGAGGTCCTGAAAACGATGGCGGGAAACGCCGACCATGCGGGAAGCTGTCATCGCTGATAGCCGACGTCGTGTCGTTATTAACATCCCATCGCGAGGGTGTCAACTGGTGACAGCGGAAGGAAGACAGACAAATGGGTCGAGCCGCTGGAAGCGATCTGCCGGACAGACCGGACCACGACCCGAAATCGAGCGCGGGCCGATCCAAACGGACAGAAACGGACCATTTAAAATGACCGAATGAAACGGCCTGGTGGATGCCCTAACATTACGAGAAAAGGGCAAAATATCGTTTTGCTTACTTCAAACAAAATACAGCGTCTGTGAAAGCTCGATCATGGATGAAGAACTGAATAGAGCAGGGCCGAGGAAAAAAACTCGTGATTAAGCAAAACACAAGAGCAGCATGCACGAATAACCGTCAGATCAGTAAACTCAACGGTGCGGATGGGTAGATCTTTGCTGCAGGCCCATTCGCCCCTCTATCAAACGCTTCGTAGGGTTTTTCCCTCGTCCCCATTCTCCGCAAGGCCCTCGCGACGGCGGCCGCCATGAGCCCTCCTCTCCCTCTCCAGACTCGCCCGCCGTCTTCCCACCTCCCTGGCCGTCACCAGGGCCGCCCGCCCTCCTCCTCCGCTATCTTCACGCCGATTCCGCACCTCCTCCCCAAGCGCCTCCCCAGTTCACCTCCCGCATCCTCCAATCCGAAGAGATTCCGAGCCCGAGCACTGATCTGGAACATGCTCAGCCCGAACCCGACCCCGTCCTCGACGAGTTCCTCACCCGCTTGGTCACCGCGCTTCGTCCCACCCTCGCCGCCGCCTTCCCCACCTACACCCGCCGCGTGCTCGACGAAATGCTCCGTCTTATCGCGGAGGCCGTCCTCAACCGCCTGTCCGGCGCCGATCCGGGGCCCGACACCGTAGAACTCAGCGACGACCTCTGGGCGACGGTGTGGGAGGTTAGCGCCTCCGTGCGTGACGCCATGCGCCGGGACCAGGTCCGCGCCGACCTCCGCAACTACCTTCACTCCGACGATGTGAAGGAGATGACGCGGTTCGCCGTCGATGTAGGCATCCGCGGCTCCATGCTCCGCGAGCTGCGCTTCAAGTGGGCCCGTGAAAAGCTCGAGGAGGTCGAGTTCTACCGTGGCCTCGAGGTCATGCGCGGCCAGGCTGATGCGTCTGCTGCCCCTGCTGCACCCGCGCCGGCGAGGCTTACTGCATTGCCGCAGAGGAAGGGGGATGTTAAGTTCAAGATCTATGGGCTGGACTTGTCAGACCCAAAGTGGGCTGAGGTGGCAGAGCGGACGGCTGAGGCTGAGGGACACTTTGTGTCTGAGGAGCCCAAAGCTGTAGAGGGGAAGGCGAAGAGGGCTGAGGAGAAGCTGCTGGCGGTTGAGCCGAGGAAAGGAGACCCAGTTCCTGCCATGGAGGAGTGGAAGGAGGAGCACCGACCAAAGCGAGTCGATTGGATCGCACTGCTTGAACGGGTTAAGGCCCGCAATGTTGAGTTGTATCTCAAGGTCAGATTTTCCACTTTCATGAAATCTAGTGTGCTTTATGCTCTATTGTAAGTTCAGTAGTTTTGCTTAGGGATACTTTTGTTCTTCTGTAGTGCATCCGTAGCTATAGTGGCTATATGTTGTGCCGGAATGGCCTTACTGCATATACATGCTCTGTTAGTTCGTTCAGCAAGAAGTTTGTGATGCACATGTCAAATGGGAAACAGCCCTGGGATGATGAGGTTTTCATGCCTAATCTGGCTTCATATCAGATAATGGAATCCCTTGTGTTAATCTTGTGCCCATTTCATCTGGCCATGCCTTTGTGATTTAGAGACTATAATCATTCTGGTCCTTAGTTCACCTAGTTTTTTTATGCCCCTGAGATTTGTGTTTTGGGCGGCTAGTTTGTGGACTATAGACATGCGATCTTCAGAAATTGTTGGAGTATAGGATAATTTTCTGTTGTTAGTCATCTGTATCGAGAGAGGAAAGGCTTAATCAGGCTATTCTGGCATTTCTTGGACACCCATGTCTAGGGCTTTGCTTACAATAATATAAATTAGGACGAAATATACTGTTTGGAATCACTATCATTTTACACTTTGGATTTTCATAGGAACTTTGGAGGATCAGGCTCGTCAAAATCCCGTGGAATGCACTCCTATGCCCCCAATTCCTTAGGATCTCAACTTGAGCTCATACCTCATGTTACTTTCCTTTGAGTAGTCGAATGCACTCTCACTCGCTCTCTCTCCCTCCCTCCTCCCCCTCCCCCTCCCTCCTCCCTCCCTCCTCCCCCTCCCCCTCCCCCCTCCCTCCCTCCCCCCAAAGGCACCATTTGCCAAATTTGTTTTGCCTTAAGACCCTGTAGGAATCCAGATTCCATGACATCTCAATCCTGCACTTTCCTATTCGTCCGTTTCCTAATTTTTGCGATCCATAGAGGCTCTTGGTATTTGTATCACAGTAATTGTTGTTTGCATCGTTGATAAACTTCAGAAGTTTGATGTAACCTCTTATTGACTCTTTAGAATCTTCAGACTTCTATGTGGCAGTTGAGCTCCGTTTTAGTGTCTTCATGAAGATCTGGAAAGCAATGCTTTTTTATTCACCAATAAAAGGGTCCATCAATACGGCTACAATCTTTCTATTCTCAAATTTAACTCGCTGTTAACTTTTTATGGTCTCCACTATGCAACTTTGAGCACCAATTTTATCATAACATACTGGTGCATGCTTACTATTATGAATTTCTATTGACTATTACTCTGCCATGATAATTTGTATGTGGCCAGCACAATTGCTTTTACATATACCTATACTGAATATCAGAAAGGATTGATATCATGTTCCCCAAATATTGCATGTGTTCCATCCATATTTTGATGGACTTTGGCCTCAGTTACTTTCATAATCGATTTGAATGCTATTACACATGTCTCATGATTGAAAGATTATTCTTGATTGATCTTGGTCTAGTAGCCTGCCACTATTCTGTCCTTCTGTAACCGAGTCCAAAATGACTCAGTTTAGGAAATGAAACTTCAATTTTGTGATGGACATTGTACATGACCGGTTGATTCAGTCCAAGTTAACAGGGGTTTAACCTCTTGATGTAATATTCCCTTGTTTTATTTACTCGTTTCTTGTGGATAGAATTACTCCAGTTACGCATTTAAATACATGATTATGTCAAAGACCCAAGGGCTA
Source organism: Avena longiglumis (assembly GCA_030063025.1). Taxonomy (NCBI): domain Eukaryota; kingdom Viridiplantae; phylum Streptophyta; class Magnoliopsida; order Poales; family Poaceae; genus Avena; species Avena longiglumis. The sequence goes on from CP125978.1 coordinate 425,224,864, forward strand.
TCAATGCTAGTTACTTTTCATAGGTGGCCAGCACCATTTTGTTTCAAAAGCCTGTACTCATTCATAAACTCTTAAGTACTCTTTCATAATTTCACATGTGCATTTTGTTTCAATTATAGGTTGCTGAAATTCTTTTGGCTGAAGAATCCTTTGATGCAACCATCCGGGATTACTCCAAGTTAATTGATCTCCACTCTAAAGCGACTCACGTGGAAAATGCAGAGAAGATACTTGGAGTAATGAGGGAGAAGGGTATTGCACCTGATGTCCTTACATCCATGACTTTAGTTCACATGTATAGCAAGGCTGGCAATCTTAAAAAAGCCAAGGAGGCGTTTGAATCTATCCAAAAGGGGGGCCTCAACCAGATACAAAACTCTTCACTTCAATGATTAGTGCCTGTATCAATGCTGGAGAGCCAAAAGATGCAGAGAATTTGGTAAAAGAAATGGACCGCCTTTCTATCAAACCCACCAGAGAAATATACACAGCTGTGATGCGGGCATTTGCCGAGCGTGGCTTAATAGATAGTGCTGATAGGGTGAAAATAGCAATGGCATTTGCTGGATTCCCGCTCACGTTGGAGTGCTTCACAATGCTTGTAGAAGCATATGGACAGGCTGGCTCCTGTGGTAGTGCAAGGGGAATGTTTGATCAGATGAGGAAGAGCGGGCATGAACCAAATGACCGCTGCCTGGCTGGTATGTTGACTGGATACATGAAGAAGAACCAACTGGACCAGGCTTTGATGTTTCTGCTGAGCTTAGAGAAGGAGGGATTTAAACCTGGTGTTAAGACTAATCTCGTCTTGCTGGATTGGCTATCCAGGTTGCATTTGGTGCAAGAGGCTGAACAGGTTCTTCAGAAGATAAAGAAGGCTGGAGAAGAGCCCGTAGAGATCCATGTTTACCTTGTTGGTATGTATGCGGAGTCACGCCAGGAAGAGAAAGTCCGCAAATCCCTCAAGATCGTGGAAGAGAAGAAGAAACTGCTGAAGTCTGAGCACTTTGAGCGGATTATAGAAGGCCTTGTCAACGGGGGTTTCTCGGATGATGCAAACAAATATTTCAAGATGATGAAATCTTGTGGCTTTGCTCCACCAGATACACTTGAGGCTACGGTAAGAGCCAGCTTTGGGATCAAGAAGCACCGTTTGGCCGATTGACAGGCATCGAGGCTGAAGCTTGTACGTACTAGTTATCAGCTGGTCATGACTGCACTGATTCTGTTGTGAAAATCTAGAAGTGGCACCGACCACGGCAAGCCAGTTTAGACGAACTGATATGATGAACCCCTCCGTTATCAGGTGAATTTTGGTTGCTACCGTATGTCTGTAGACCATAGCTCATATCAAACTGCTGAGTGCGTGTACCCTGGTGTTTTAGTGCCATGGATTTCTTTTGCTCTAATAAATCAGGACTAAGATGACTTGCACGTGTATTTCATAAAGGAAGTTCGTCTTTGTAGATTTTGAATCTCCAGGTTGTGCCCAGAACAGATCCATCTTTCTAATGAAAATATTTATATTCATCATCACGCAGTGCTTTTTTTCACCAAAACCGAAGTGCCCTTAGAACCTGTCCATGAGTGATTTCACGTCTACGGGCAAACGAGCCCTGTAATCGGGTCAGGTGAAAATATAAAGCAAAATTCGAAATTAATCCCTCTTTCAGAACAACATGGGCAAACGAGCCCTCTAAGGGCTTGTTTGGTTGTTAGGAATGGAAAATCCTGGACAGTAAATCCCCACAGGGAATTTCCCTGTGTACGGCCTTGTTCGGTTGTGAGGGTCTAGTTCCCTGACGGTATTTGATCACCACGGTATTTAAGTGGAGCTGAGACGTCCCACGCCGGGACACTTGATGATTCTATCCCGGCCAAAACGAGGTGGATTGCGACGGGTTGGACCGGGAGTCAATACCCACCGGGCCTAACCGAATAGCAAATTTTATTAGGCTTGGAACCAAACCAGGTGAGTATATTACACCGGTATTGCATCCTGATCCCGGCTGAACCGCACTGACCCCTGGGCAACCGAACAAGGCCGTGCGCGGGGGAGAGACGCCAAGAGCCGGGACAGCGGCTCCTCTGCTCCTTGACGGCGGCCGTGCGCAGGCAGCGAGGCGCCAAGAACCAGGACAGCGGCTCATCTGCTCCAATGTGGTGGCGGCAAGGTTTTACAGCGGTGTGTCAGGCATGAACTGGAACGGGACCTTGCGGACGTCCATCTTCTCGAACTTGATCGAGATCCTCTTGGCAGACACGGAAGGCTCTCCCTGAATTCTCTAGTGTAGCGTGCACACTGCCACCTACTCCTCTAATTCATTCATTCGTTCAAATTTGTTCAAACTTTGAACTGGATTCTGCCAGGGAAGGAATTCAATGAGCAGGAACGAATATGCATTAAGAAATTACATGAAGGACAGACTGGAGGGGACTAAAATAAATAAATATAGACTAGCATGTATGACAAGACTTAAGAAAAAACTTGTATTCTTGACGTACTAGATGCAAACTCTGTTTCTGAGATCAAACTCCCCGATGCTAAAATATTTCTTGGAAGGATAATCTTGAGAATCTTTACAGTACACGCTTAAGAAACAGAGTTTATATGGGCATCAAACACTTGGCAAGATTCTCAAGATCCTCATTCCAAGAATTTTTTTTCTCTGTTCTTCACAAAGCAACAAGCACTTGGCACAATTCGTTCTCTCTTCTTCAAAATTTATATGCGCAGCATCAAGTTATTTCTTGTCTACTATACATCTCAATGGGATGCAAGAGCAGGATGGGATAACCTTGGATGCAGGAGGAAGGCCACTGTTGTCGTTGCCAGAGGGGAGAGCAGTTTCGAGGCAGAGTACAACTCGGAGGAGGACAACGAGGACTTCCGGGCTGTTGGCCACACTTCTCTGTGGTCAGGAAGAGGACGAGGCACTCAAGAGGTGGGAGCTCGGCTGCTCGCTCCTGGTCGCCGGAGGAAGAAGACCAGGAGACAGGAGGGGTCGCGCTCAACGCCCCCGACTCTCTATGGCACAAGCCACCAAGCCAAGGGTTTCTTCCCCGACCTTTCGAGACATGGAAATCTCGCCCAAATGGGACAGGGTGGGCTCCCCGAGTCAAATCTGACCATGGCTTCACTACCCAGGGAAAGGACGGGGATCCTTCCAGGATCCCTTACAGCAAACAAGCCCTAATAGGTCAGGTTTAAATATAAAGCAAAATTCAAAAGTATTCCCTCATTCAGAATAAAATGGCGTTGCCGAGATATATTTGTGGCTGCATTCACTGATGCACAAAGAATTAAAACAACAAACATGTCTCACACATATATATTGGGTGCCAGAGGCAAACCACCACCACCGACATACGAGTAGCATCCAGAAAATAAGCATGGGAGATGTCAAATTCTCATCATTTTACATGAGACACTTTTCTGGTACACTAATCAGACACAAATTATCACAGGTATCCCCGCCCACCGGTGACAGCATACTGAACCAACACTGAGCAACAGTAACTATCTTTGAGCCAGCTTCTTAAGGTGCTGAAACAACTTTTGCTTTATCCATTGCCGGTCATATGGCAGAAATGCCTGGATTGAGTGATCATAGCTGAAAACAGAAAAAGGTAGAGATATTAAAACTTTGTCTAGTCGTGATCTAATAATACTTGAACTCTAAAGTTAGATTGCACTCACACTAGCGCACTGATGTCAGCTAGGCCATCAATAAAGTTGTACAGGTCAGTGATATCATAGGTTATGTTCGGAATCATCGGGTTGATATCCCTGATTTTCCTTTCATAGAGACCACAAATTCCTGTCATTTCAGTAGAGAGTGGTAGCAAGTAATTAACAATTTTACAGGATGAAAATGGTAAGTGAGCAGTTGAGCATAGAGTAAAGAACATCAAATATTGATCCTTCGCCAGTGAGGAGCCACCCAGTTCGTTTTCTGAAACTCAGGCACCACAAGTATAATACATGGACATATTAGAGCTTTAAATATTAATCGTGCCACCAAGTAAAAAACAGGATAGGATAGCCGCAAGCTGATTGTTACTGCAATTTCAAGCTGGTCATTTTAACGGTCAACACTGAGAGAAAAAATTGTCAATGAGAAAAAAAAAGAATGAGGTTGCAAATGTAAAACATAAAAGCAGTTACACAAAATTTCCACATCACATGGTAATCACTAGCATCATGCTAATAATATTAACAAAGCTAATTATTTGAACATTGCAGCATAGTTTACTTATAAACTACACGTACCATCCAATGCATGGTTGACTGAATTATAATCCATAAACGTCCTACTGCCCCTGTTTTGAGATGGTTGCATCAGAATAATGGTGTGCCTCCCAGCCTACAAGATGCGAAAAAACAGATTAAGATATCAACATAGACATATTGCTCCAAGATAAAAACAATAGATTACTTTAATCTTTGTTTAGATACCACAGTGAAAAATAAAGTATATTAACGGATGCTAAATAAATGAGATGCATAGAATAGAAAGATGTCCATACCTATCAAGTGTTAAACAGGTTCATTGTCTATAGTGCCCATTGATTCTATGTAGGATACGTTTCCTTTGTTTAAACAGTAACATAATATTGATACTGTCATGTTCCTTCAGTTAAGGGGATATGATGCAATTATGGTATTCACAATCACAAAGCTTCTTATCAGACAGTAATACGCCTAGAACAAAGCTAACGAAACCCAGCACAACACCTTACAACAAGCAATAGTATTGATAACACACTTAGTCTTGTAATCAAACCAAAAGCTTTGGTTGTATATGAGAAAAAGTAAAAATAGCATATCAAGGTTCAAAAAGAAATGCTAGGCCCTCTAGGCAACTGTTTGATGGCTGCCTAGCGCCTAGCCTGCTTAAGCACAGGTTAGGTGGCAGTCTATGAATGCGTCAGGTTGATAAAAGCACATATTTGTGAAAAAAATCAGAAAGGAAAAAAAAACAATTCAGCGTGGGCTGACCGATTGAAGTACCAGAACAGCACATACACACACATCATGATGTCAGGGTTTCCCCAAGATTCTAATCCACGCAGACACCTCCACCCCCTCCTCTGGCCCTAACTTACAACACAAGCAGGCAAGAAGCGGCAACGCCGCAACACGATGTTTTCTCATCCATCCCTTCTTCCCCATGATTCGTCGCCGGCTGCTTAAAGCCGCAGGCTCCCCCTCCCCTCCCCCGCCCACCCAAGCGCCTAAGCAACACAATTTAACGTGTTTTTTTTCAACTCTTCAGATTGCACGATGCATTGTGATGTAGCTATTTTACATTTTTTACGTGTACACACATTGTTTCTACTATAAGTAAGATTGGATATGCACCACATTGTTTCTACTATAAGTAAGAAAGGAAAAAAAAACGAGTCAGCGTGGGCTGACCCATTGAAGTACCATAACAGCACATACACACACACACATCATGATGTCAGGGTTTCCCCAAGATTCTCATCCACGCAGACGCTTCCACCTCCGGCCCTAACTTACAACACAGGCAGGCAAGCAGCGGCAACGCTGCAACACGATGTTATTTCATCCATCCCTTCTTCCCCATGATACGTCGCTGGCTGCTTAGAGCCAAAGGCCCCCCCCCCCCCCCCCCCCTCCCCTCCCCGGCGCTCCCACCCAAGCGCCTAAGCAACAAACTTTAACAGGGTTTTTTTTTCAACTCTTCAGATTGCACAATGCATTGTGATGTAGCTATTTTACATTTTTTATGTGTACACACATTGTTTCCTATTATAAGTAAGATTGGATATGCATCACATGATGATGACACATTGTTCTTCTGCTTGAAGAACAGTTTTTCATTATTGTGCAATAAGAAAATAACTATGGTTTTCTAAATTGCTGGGTTATGCACTTACGTAGGAAGTGCTCAACCATAACTTATATGACGCCAAGATGGATAATAAGAATCATTAGGCCTGACGATCAGATGTTCATGTTACTTGCTGAAACTAACTGGCTAAATAATATCCCCTGATTGCCTAAGTGCCCACATAGGTGAAACAAATATAACCAGGAAACACGTGCACGAAAGCAAAAACACATACTCCCTCCATTCACTAATGTAAGACATTCTAGCCTTTTTTTTCTAGAACACATGTACCTGGACGTATTTTGGTGTGTAGGTTCACTCATTTTTTAGTGTATCTAGTAGAATCTAGTCCACTTTGAAGTATCTAAAAGGTCTTACATTAGTTAACGGAGGGAGTAGTATATTCGATTCTATATCATATATCTTTTCACTTAAAAAGCAAATACATACAGATTGAAAATAATGGAGTGGGGACAAAATCGTGGAAAATGTTGGATGGGGTATGCATGCCCACTAGATCAACGACGAGCACAAGTAAACAAGTGCACCTTCGGTGGACCGAGTGTTCTGTTTAGGTCATGAAGATACTACAAATTACTTTATACCATGTATCCCCGAGTAATGGATACTTCGTTCCACGACTTGTTTATTTAAGTCAAAATTTTCTGTTACGGACATCTGTCCCGCATGAGATTTGCCAAGAATACTATGTTTCAATCCCATGTTCTCAATAATCCAAAAAATATATTTCTCTCTTAAGAAGCTATATTTCGAAGATATATTGTATGAGCAGGCACACGGACTATCATTTTTCAAACAAATGGCGACGAACGGGCACAGCTAATATAAATGGTACTCTCTCTGTTCCACAATAAGCCTCTTTAGCAAGCTAATAAAGGGAGTAAGTAGTAATACATAACCTACTCTTCTATACGCTTACGCCAAACTGAAACCCTACAAGATGGAGGCATGGAAGATGTACAATCCCGGCAGGAAGCAGTGCGGAAGATGTACAATCAAGGTGACACAGAGTATAGAATCCACCAATTTCTCCGACCTAAAACCACTCCAAACTACTCCTAGCGTTCGAAGGGGACTTCACCTTACCTGAGTGGCCGCCCAAATTATACGGCGCTGGTGCGCAGAGAGGTAAAAGGACCTAGAGGAAAGAGCGGGCAATGAACTCACCATGGTTTGAAAGGACCGTCGGTTTGGGTGGGCCGCCGACGAAGAGGGTAGCGTCCCTCGTAGATCTGCCGACGCCCGAGAGGAGGATGAGGTCAGCCGTCAAGAGCGGTTGCCGTCGCTGGTTCGCCGAGAGAGCGAGAGGGCGAGCAGAGTAGGGAGGCGACGCCGTCGGAAGAGGTTCTAGTCTAGGGTTAAGGGTTGTGTTGGCTTGGACTGGACCGTGCGAGTGCGACCGTGCCGGTTCGTGCTCGTGTCAGTTCGTACCTTAAACATGTTCTCGTTTGGACACGTTCGTTCCCTGGAAAATAACCTGGACACAAATTTTTTTTGACCTGGAATCTGGACACAATTAAGGATGAAGTAAACTCGTGGTTGGTCCATGTTAAAAAAAAAACTTGTGGTTTCGTCGGATTTCCCCGATATGCGGAATGACCGCAGTTGAGTCCTCTGGCTCATTTGGTTTCCTGTATAGGCGGATAGAACCACGGGATACAAATCTCCTCTATTTGGTTGTTTGTGACTTTGGGCATCGTTTGGTAGGGTGGATGATATTTTCATCTCTCTTGACACCGCCCGTACAGGAAAAAAGATACACTGTCCAGTTTGTTTGGTAGTCTCTACGGAGCTTTTTTTTGTGAGGATACTTTTTGGTCGCATGTGGCTGTCACATTAACACGCACGTGTAAACTGTCATTAGCAAGCAGTGTTTTTTCTATGCGGGTTGCTCCACTAAGGTCCGCTAGTGAAAGGAGCGACTCTAAAATTACTAGCTCATGTTTCTACACATAGCAGAAAAATTAATCACCTCATCATCAAATGAACTGCCATGCATCTTTAGGTTTTTGTAGTTACGAATGATGATTGTGTCTCTCTATTTCAAACTATTGTTTTGTATCAGTGTACATAAAATCTAACTATTTTATTTTATTTTACGTGATTAAAGTTATTTTTTTTATCTTTGTAACATTTTATCTTATGTTTTGTTCAGTAAATATTGATGCTAAATAACAACGTTGCCCCAATTATCCTTAAGTACAAAATAGGGATAAATACAAGTATAAAAACAACAAGGTTGAATATCTAGGAGCTCAAAGATATGAAACAAGCATAACGCGCCATGGTCTTCTGACATGTATCGTTTATGTCCTCCCACATTATTATGGCATGTAAATGTGAAGCTTCGGTTTCACCGTTGGTGCCATATGTTTTTTTGCGCAAAAATTTCACCAATATCTATTAATAATCATCATTAGTAGTACAAAAAGATTTAAAAATTATAAATAAGTCAATAGACTATCTAGCGACGACTAAAAACACTAGCTTGAGCCGAAGACGTGCCGCCGTCCCCGCACGTCCAACACCGGAGCTAGACAAAGCGTGTCATAGTAGAGAGCTTATTATAGTAGACAGACAGAAAATTATCATGCTAAGGACGACCCAAAAGACCAGCACACTAGAGCAGCAACCATCACCAATGATGACATATATATGTCGGAAGAGACTAAGCTAAAAACACACCAACGAACACAAAAACCGACTAGACCGCTGGAGATCTGCCGATCACACGACTTCACGCGCCATCTTCCAGCGCCAGATGTACCACTAGAGGAAGGATAGGACAAGAAGAACCTTATCTAACTTTAGGATGTAGCAATCGTCGTACTATCTCATAAATGACACAAAAAAAACGTGTAACCAACCAACAGAAACCTTCCACCGGCAAGAAGCCGTGGTCCGCCACACCTCCAAGGCCTCAAGGCCACCGGAGGAGAAGCAGACCGGCGGCGACACCTACGAGAGAAAATAGAACTTTAGATGGGTTTTTCTCGGCCGCCCCATTCTAAGGTCTCAAGACACAGCGTAGTTACATCAACTTTTTATAGCTAATGCCAGTGCCAAATGTCTAGTGTATTTTATTTCGTGAGAGTGAGTCTTAACTGTTTACACTTACTATGTTTTCATCAGTTCTGTTGACCTTGTAATTTTATTGGCTTAGGCCTTTGTATTGCCACTTGGCTTTCTCTATCTTAATTATTGAAACAGCAACTTCTTCGCCATGTTTAGAAGAAACATCACAAGCTAGTAGTAGTTACTATCACGTGACCGACGATATTTTGTAGATACTTGAGACGTCTTAGCGATAGAGGACCCCATAACTCGATGTCAGGCACGCAGAAAAGTCAATCAAGACAACGGTGCGCTTGCTTGGAATGATGGAAAGAGCAGCTCACAACTATTCAGTGCATCTATCTAGCTAGCTCAATGGATGGGTCATCCCAGCCTGGAGGAGGAACTAATTATGGAACACGTTCGAGGAAGTCGTGCTCGTGCCCGCTCTTTTCCAGCAACGCGGCGCACGAGGAAGTACGCAATGGAATGGACCACGGGTGGCCATTCGATCAAACGAAACTCTCCTATGTCGGACCGGCCGCGAGCCCGCGACGGCGTCGTCGCAACGGCAAGGACAAGGAGTTCGGACTTGGGAGCGACTTCGTCATAAATTCATGCGCGATCACGGCAGCTAGCTTGTCCTACTAGTACATCCTTATCCACGAGACAGGTTAGCTTGGGCTCGACTTGCTGCAAACTATCTGGCCTGAAATTTCATTGACACATAACTGTACCGTGTACTAGTATTTGTCTTCTAGATGAAATGAAACGAGACAGCTAGTACCATAGGAACGTGGCACTACAAATGTTTCCACATACGTGACACTGAAACCAGGTAACCGGTCTATTGATGCGCCTCCAAAGATTGAAGCGGTCTGTATTTATTTTTTGCATACGACAGCTAGGCTGACACAATCACCTGTTCTAATCTGCTGTTGAAGGTTCTCGGAAACTGAGTGTGAGAGACACGTACGCGTCATTGCGTAATCACGCGGTTTGCACTTTGTTCCTCTAATACTACTTCCGGTAGAATAATCTCCGCTAGTTCTGTAGGATAGTTTATCTGTCGTTCTCAGATTCGAAGTCACATGGATTCAGAATCTCTGTATGTTCAGAATCTGTTATCGCGTCTCAAGTCACGGTGAGTGACAAATCCTCCAAAATATGGAAGAGTAAAATACCAGGGACACCCGCAAAAAGGGCAAAAATAACTTCAGACTGAAAAAGAGTAAACTTTTCTGCAAAATAATTTCATGAAATAACCCTTTGCATAATGTTTGGGTTGGAGGCTCTGCAGTAGATACTTACTTTTGTAACTCCGCTCACGAGGACTTCTTTTCATCTGCAATGAAGATTATACCACCACTTGTTCAGTAAGGCCTGATTCAAAAAAAGATCAATCAACCCCCTCCCTACTTCAATGGAAAATGGGGAATCACCCTTCCATAGCCGCTCCTCCACAAAATTGATACCTATGCTTTCGTCTAAGATGAACATGGGCCGTCCCATCAGAGTAACGTTGTGTGAGCATAGTTAACTAGCGCCACGTCAGACCGTTGGGTACCGTGCTTAGCCGCATAAAGTCCGGACAAAGGGTGTCGTGGATAGAAGCATAACGCCATGCCCTAAAACGTTGTGTCACTTGGTGAAAAAAAGACAAATCTGAGGTAGTGAATGCATAACGACCTGTACGGAGAGGCCCTATCCAAAAGAAGCATGACGCCCTAATCAGATGCGACAAGTTTTGATGCATAACGCTCTCATCTTAGACGCCTTGGTGTTCAGGTTTTTTTAAGAAGTGAATTTCTAAGAGGTAATAGTTTGATTTGATGAGTTTTTCACTTAATAAAGTTTGTAGTTTAATTTTCAATACAGTGAATTTTTTACCTTATTGTTACGAGTTTATGATTGCTAGTTTGTTATAGAAAAGAAAACTGCCAAGTTTAACTTATATATTGTAATTTATAGTCACACATTGGCATGTCTGTAGCTTTAGTACTCACGTCTTCTTTGGTTGTGAGCATGTCTGTTTAGTTTAACCATTCAATACATGAATATAATATGCACATGCATATACTTTCTTTGTTATTAAATATAAGGCATTTTGGCCAGAAACAAGTTTAACCACTTTTAGTTCAACTCCACATAACTAGTTCACAATAAGTACATGACAAATCCACGACAACATCAACTAGTTCATGACACGTACATCAAATACACGAATATACCATCAAATTTAAGACAATAAATGTAAGTACATCGAATCCATGATATCATTCCCTCCCCTTCATCTTTTTCGCTTGCCAACCCCTTTCATGCAGAGTATAAATATCATGTTCCGCTTATTCCCTTGGCTTCATCGGCTTGAACTTAAAGTGGCGTTGTTGCTGACTAGGTTGAGCTGCATTCGGGATCTACGAGGTGTTGATATCATCATGTGTGTGTCCCACATTCTCCCCTTTCTCACTCTCACCCACATCCGAGTCCTCAAGAGAGCCATGTACAACGCTTGACGAGGTCCTCGACATGGTGAAATTATTTTTTACTGGTACTTATGAGCTTAATAAGAAGGGGAGCCTTGGCGCAGTGGTACAACTGTTGTCTTGTGACCATGAGGTCATAGTTTCAAGTCTTGAAAACAACCTCTTGTAGAAATGCAGGGAAAGGTTGCGTACAAAAGACCCAAGGTGTTCGGACCCTTCCCCGGACCCTGCACAAGCGGGAGCTACATGCACCGGGTTACCCTTTACTTATGAGCTTAATAAAGCCAATGCATCAGGTTGGCTGAGTAAAAGTGCATCATGGAGCCTAATAATTCTTGATTTTGAGGCTATAAATCTAAGCTATACCGGGGTGATACGTCAAGGAAACTTCTAGTCTAGCTCTGCCCCTGGCAGTAGGCATAACATCGTCGATGAATAAACAACCTAGAAGAGCACCTACGCCACGTTCCCAACATTGTGAAATTGACAAGTCATCAAGTTAGAAGATAGGAAAGTTTTAAAAGAAGATTGAAAACAAATTATCACATGTCATACCTCATCAAAAGCTCTAAGGGCACGATGAGACTCTTCACCTGAAGGGCACTTGAGTCCCTCCACGACATCGATGTCATGTTTTGAGAGCTTGGTTTGATATCAAAACAATAATCGAGATCTCTAAGGGCACGATGAGACTCTTCACCTGAAGGGCACTTGAGTGCCTCCGCGACATCGATGTCATGTTTTGAGAGCTTGGTTTGATATCAAAACAATAATCGAGATCAAATTTTGCTCAAGTTGTGGCCACATGTTGAGAGAAAGAAAAACTTATGGCAAAGGGAACAATCAGTACTAATTTTGTTTGTCTACCCTCTATGATTAGCTTATTGCTCCATATTTTGGCTACTTGTTGAAACCTGAATTGGATTCAAGCAAAATCTCATGACTTTCAAATGTCGGCGGATTTAGTTGAGTACAAGCATGGGAAGGAAATTAAACACACTAGATAGCGGTTGAACGCTTCCATATCAAAAGGCCGTGGGGAAGGCCGAGGAGTGGGATCATTGCAATCTTTTCTCTATCTTATTAACCTTCTACAAGAACTATTTGATGTGTCAGGCATGCAGCTCTCTCTAATTATTTATACCTTTGTTCTTGATCTTGTCCACGATGCATATTCAAATTCATATTTGTTACTAGCAAGAAACAATCAAAAGAACCCCACAACTGATATGATGCACTTACCCGTGTAGATATAAAGAAGTGTCCTTGAAATTTGGCGGGGTATGTAACATCCCAAAAATATTAAGCAAGATTATCAAATTCTAATCACCCAAGTTTAGGTTTAACAAAAACTTTTGTTATTAAAATTAATATGAATGCATGTGTGTGTGATGAATGCATGAATGATTGATATTGCCATGTTTGATTGCTATGAATGCTAAGGATTGGTTTAAAGATGAAAACAACATCATCTAGATCATTTCTAAGAAGAATCAAATGAAGAGAAAATAAAAAATAAGATATATAAGCAAATGGTCATTTTTACCAAAGTTAACCACTAGACCACTTGAGTGTTCCTAGTCCAAGTTTTCTAACAAAAACAAATCCAATTCTTTTCACCCCTTGCTAGACCAAGTAAAACTGAACCCCAGCCCACTTTACAAACCAACATAAACAAATTCCAAATCTATGCAAAGGACAATTCAAAATTGAATCCTTAATAGGTACTAAGATCACCATTTATCAAAAACTACTCAAACCAGTTCACCATGCCAAACCCAACCAACCAGAGACTACCAAGCATGTGACCAGAACACTCACCAAAATTCATCCAAAAATTCAAAACTAAATTTCATGCGTCCATTTCATCACACAGTTGTAAGCTCAGATTAAACTGCCTAACTTCTACTGTTTTGAGCAGTGTTTGATCAAACCATTATCCTCAACTTACTCCCCTTGTCACCCCAACATCCAACACGACATTGAACCAGCCCCCTCTTCACTGCCTGCACCAGTGCCATGCCACCCGAATCCACCATTGCCGGCCGACCATGGCCAGCACGAAGGATCACACGCCGCGCCCGTCCACGATGTCCAGGAGGCAGGCCACCGTCCACCACCAGCCCCTGTCCAGCCCTCGAGCACAGCCAGGCCCTGGACCACCGAGAAAACGTCGCACCCATTTTCTCTCTGCCATGCCGAGAGCATGCCAGAGCGCCACAGCTGACACGCGTGCACACGCCACACCTCGCCCTCGCCGCGCATAACTACAATCTCCATGCCCCTAGATAACCCCAGACATGCCTATTTTCCGTCGCACGACCAGTAAATGTACGTCATCTAAAACGTCGTCGGTGCCGTGTAGAGCGGCGACCCATTCCGACTGTTCTCGACCGCCCCTTGCCGTGCCATTAAGCCTGTGATGATCGCCAGGAGACACCGCACCGGCCTACGCCCTTCGCCATGCCGTTAGCCCACTGCATCGTCGTCACCGACGATCCCTGACCATCCCGCGCTGCCCCTCTCGCCGGTGTATAAATAGAGGCCACCCCAACCCTCATTCTCCACACCATCTCACTCCCCTCTCTCTCAGAACCACACTTGACGTTTCCCCAGAGCAAGGCGAGAACCAGGCCGCCGGAATTTCACCGGAGTCCGCCACTGCAGAGGAGGAGAATGGCCGTTGATTGGAGCCACCCCAGGAGCCGCCACGACCATCGTTCGAACCGCCGTCGTCGACAACGTCGTTCGCCCCTATCGCCGACCCTAGCTGGAGCCCAGGTGATCCATCGCATACCCCCACAATCATTGTTAGGGTTTGGTCTCGTCGGAGCTATCCGCCAGAGACGACGAACCACAGCCGTAGATCCTAGGCTAATCGCACGGCCCATATTGAAACTTACCGCTTCGCGTAGATAGAGCCGTTGATGCGTGGGACCTCTCTGGTAGCAGCCAGCTGCGCGCGCGCTGTGCAGCTGGGTCGTCCCAGTAACATCCCGCACGTAGCCCAGTAATTTAAATAGAGATTTTCCAATTTAGTTCAAACCTAGTCCAGTCAGTGATTTTGAAATTCAATTCAAAGAGTTTTACTGAACCAAATTGCATGAAACCAATTTTGCTAGAAATATATTGAAAATATCAGTCCAAAACAGTTGGATTCAAATCATTTGAAATTATAGATCACCTATAGTAAAAATAACAAGACAGCGACTTTTTCACATTCAAACATTTTTCAAAAATCAACCATGAATTCTTTTGAGTTGATTCCAACTCTCAAAAATCACATTTGACCAGATCTATCTGAATATGCAAAAATATTTAGGTTTGCATGCAGTGATCTTAGACTAGTACTAAAAGAATGCTACATAGGCATTTCTAGTCACTTTAATTATATAAAATAATCATTTTTAAACTTATTAAATTGTGACACCACTTTAAATCACATTCTAAAGTATTAAAATATGTGGTGATGACATGTGTCAACATGATCCCATATTTTAATTGGAGAATATTAAATCTTAAGTAGTTTTCAATGAGTGGAAATTACTTTTCCAAAATAAAATAAATAAGACTAGGTCTTTATTTTAGGTGATGATTGTGATGATGCTAGATCATCTAGTGTGAACCTTTGTGTGCCAAATAGAAGTAGTTAAGTATTGTTTGGTGATTGTGTACCTTGTATTTATTTATAGACGCTAGTATCGACCAAGGATACTGTCACATCCCAAGATTTTCCAAATCTTGTTATGTGAAAAAAAATGAATAAAATAAAACTTTGTTGATTTTCAGGGTGAGAAGAAACTTTTGATTCCAATTGGAAACCTTCAAACCTATTTTGAACAAATAAATCCTAAAGGGATTTAAAAAGATAAAACAATTAATGAAGAAAATATTAAAAATTTAAAATTACTATTTTGGATCTTTTAATAAAAGGATTTGGTTTTCAAAAGAAAAGGTAGATTTATAAATAAGGATTATTTTATATAGCCAAATTAAACCTTGGCCAAGCTTTTGAATTAAAATGTTTTGCTTTGATAAAAATAGTAAAGGTTTATTTAAATAAAGTAATAAGGATTTAATATCCAATTTTATTTAAGTAAAGGCTTTTCTATTTTAAATAAACACTAAAACTTATTTATTTATTTTAAATAAGTTTTCCAAGTACTTTATATTCTCAATTAAAACCTACTGAAGTGTTTTGGTTTTATTTTTAGTTTTCAAAATAAAGATTTTAATAAAACAAATACTATTTGATTTAACAACTAAGGTCCATTTTATTTAATTATTAATTGACCTTAAAATAAAAATGTTATTTTATTTTAAACAAGTCTTCCAAATATCTTATATTTTCAAATAAAACCTACTTTGGTTTTGAAAATATTTATATTTTGATGGAGATTTTATTAAATAAATCAAAACCTATTTGAATTAATAATTAGGGTCTATTTTATTTAATTATTAAATAGATCCTAAAAAGAATGAAATTAATATTTTATTTTGGGACTTTGGTTTATGTTGTTAAACAGAACCAAATTCAATTGCAATGTTTGGTGAATGTTTGAAATGTTTTGAAAGTTTGTTTTGTTGATTGAATTTCAAAACAGTAAATAGAAATAGAAAAGGATAAATCAATCAGACAGAAAAAAAATGAAACGGCCCAGCCCAACTATCCTAGCCCACTAAGCCCAGCTCCTCTTCCCCCCGAAGCGTTTTCTCTCACACACGAAATGACCCGCGCAGTGAATGACAATCGGGACCCACTCCTCCTCTCTCCCTCTCGTTGACGCTAGGCCCCACCGCCAGCTCACCGTCTTCAACCCCGCGACGACCTCTTCTCCCTCCCCTCGTCGCCGTTTCTGGCTGTGATTCCACGGCTTAAATTCACCTTAATGCGGCCACCATTACTCGTCGTGACCATGCCCATTTAAACGCCAAATCCCTCCATTTCCCTCCTCTTCCTGCGCCCCAGTGCTGTCAATTCGCTCAACACCACCCTCTGTCCGACGACGCTCCGGCGAGGATTTCGGCAGCCCCACGCCACCCCTTGCCTCCTAGAGCACGCAGCCAGACCCCATCACTGGCACCTTTCCGCATCGCTACCACCGTCGAAGCTCGAAGCTCGACAACGTCCCGAGCCACGCGCCGTCATCTCCAATCTGGCGGCGTCTCCTGTAAACCAGACCACCCCTCTCTTCCCCGTGGACACGATAATGATCGCCATGCCCTTGCGAACCTAACGGTGTCTCCCTTTCGTTCTAGGGTGCCCCCCATCCTCGCCCTCGACGACCTCCAGAACCGCCCGACGCCAGCAAGAACTCCGGCGAGCCATTACCCTCACCTCCGTGCGCCCCTTCAGCAACGACAACCTCCTTGAGCTTCCCCAGGCGTCTGCGAACACGGTGAGCATATTCGTTTCCTCCCTCGCTTCCTGTAGCATCGACCCCGCCGTCGTCTGACTGTTGCCGCCGCGCGCAGCTGTCGAGCGCCGCCCTTCCTTGGTCTAGATGCTTTGAGACGTTAGATGCGAATCCTGCGGTTGTATTAGATTCACTTAAACGAAAGGGTATGTGACGATCTAAGCCGCACAGGCCCCTTTTAACCTACGGTCTGTGTTAGTCGATCCACACGAAGCGTTTTCGACGAATAGGAAACAGACGCGTGTCCCAGAGTTGGTTTTAAAAACAGAATTTGATCAATTAGACTTGTGATTTTGTAAATTGCACAACTTTTAAACCACGCGTCCAAAATTTACAAACTTTATATCAATGGAATCAGTGGAACAAGCCCTAGCCAACCATGCCATTTGTTTAGTAAAAAGCTTCTAGAAAAATGTCTGTTTTTGCAGAAACATTTGTATGCTTGTTAAGGATGTGAAAATTGTTCAAAAATGATTTTGGGGATAAAATCTTTTGCAAATGGTGTATTTGAACCTACCGACCATAGGAAACACTTTGTGGTTTCAAAAATGTATTTGGTGAAACAAAAGAATGATTCTTTGATTTAAAACCATTTCTAGTGAAATACAAATATGGTTTATTTATTAAAAAAATGGTTTTGGAAGAAAACCTTTGGAAAATGTTTTTTTTAAACTCTCTGACCCCAAACACCAAGTTTTATGGTTTGAAAACATATTTGGTGAACCCTATAGATTAATGCCTTAGTAAAAACATTTCTACACCACATAAAATGATACTTTGTTTTGAAAATGGTTTAGGAAGTGAACCTCTTGCAAATGACTTTGCCACTTTACAAAATGACCAGTAGGTGTTTTCAAATGTTTATGACCCATTAGGAACCACTTTTTCAAATAAAACAAAGCTTGGCATGCTTGCATGCATTACTTTGACTTTATTATTTTATGTGATGTTTTGCTTGATTGGTAGATTGAGATTGTTCCTTGCTTGATTGAATTGTAGTGACTTGAAGAGTGTGATTGTTGCAAGGACAAGGAGTGAACTTATACCCTCTACCAAAAAGGCAAGTGATGCTCATACTTTTGTCCCATTACTTTCACTATGCATTAGTGATTTTTCTAAGTAAAACTTGCATGGAATTTTTGCAAAGTATAAACCTTGCTATAGGAAAACCTAGTAGATGAAACCTTAGTGAAACATTTCCTAAGTTAAGATTCCTACTACTATCAAGCTTAGCTTAGCTAATAGAAAACAAGGGTGGATTATACATTCATACTATGGAAAAATTTCTAAGTCTGAGGACTTGTGTTTTGTTTAATAAAACAACTAAGTTAATGAATCACCTGGGTGGAATGGTAATTGCTTGGTGTTTTTTGGTTGAGTGGTTCACAAGGCCCATGTTTATGGTTGACCTTGTGTATCTCACTTGTGGATGGCCACCCAGGAACAAAGAGATTTGAGATGTAAAATGTTGAGAAGCTTCAAGTGCAGCCAGTTGGCATTATGGGCTCTGCCTGGATCATATAGGTTGCAAGAACTTAGCCATATGGACAGTTGGTGGTAGATTTTGATAGGTTGGAGCGCGTCCATTTTGGTCTAAGGGAAGGCTTCTGAAAGATCTTGTCTTGGGATACCAAGTCTTGTGGGGAAAGTGCACCACCTTTGCAGAGTGTAAAATCTAAGTACTTAGCCATGTCCCTGGTAAAGGACAATTTGAGCATCAAGACATGGAAGCACTCAAGAATCTCATCATTCAAATTTCAAAGTTAAAAACTCGTGGTTGAACAAGGGTTAAAGGATCTTCAATCTTTGATTGGGAGATGTCTTGGAAAAGATTATTTTTGTCAAACAAAAACTTAGTGTTTTCAAATGTTAAGGAAACATCTATTTTGAGCAAAGCAAGCCTCAACTCCACTTAGCCAAATGCATATAGATGATAGACTCCACCATACTACCATAGTATCACTTGCCAATACAATTCAAATGTATTGACCCTTGTGGCTATAACTTGTTATGTTGCAGGTTTGATTGATTAGTGAAGTGTGTTGATTAGGATTACAAAGTCTACAACCAACATGTCTGCCTGTGGTACTTTGAAGATGAAGGACCCCATGTTTATATATATTCCGCTGAAATGTAATGTAATAGCCATATGAGCTATGTAAGATGTAATAAAATTATGTTATTCCTGGTTATAAAGTTGTATTATGACCTTTGTTTCTTGATATTACATATTAACTGTGGATGCTAGCTATTGATCCAGGGACTAGCATTGTAAACACAGGGGACTCTACCTTATTAAAGGTTGGGAACCTTACAGATACGAGGAGGAGGAGTACTACGAAGAAGAAGAGAACTTCAACCACTGCACCAATCAAGGCAAGCCTCACAATACAAGTTAACTATGCAAGTTAACTACGCAAGCCATCCTATGCAAGCTAGATAACCTACACCAGATGCATTAGGCATAAATTGGTTATGCAACCTTGAATTATACCAATCCCAAGTTTTACTTGCAAGCTTTATTATTTTTATTTCTTTATCAAAGTTCTTTACCTTCCCTTAGTAACTTGTGAGTTTTGGCCAAATAGTATAGATTGCATAAAGAGCATAAAACTTGGCCTAAGTAGTTAGAACTAGATGTCATACTGAGGCATGCGATTAGATTTGGAAAGTTACACTTGATTAGCACCCCTCATTAGCGAATACCCTCAATTTTAGTGGATAGTGCTAAGCATAAGAGTTGATCACTTTAGATGGGAATACTTGGTGAAAATGAATATGAAAACCTTGGAATGATGAGTCATTTTAATGAAATGTTTTGACATGTGTTATGGACACAAGATGATTTGATGATGAAAATATTGAGGCATGAGCCCTAGCCCTTTTTAAAAATTGATGGTTGCGTTCGGATGCGATACCATTCCAATTTTATCGTACAACCACAATACCCAAATTTGGATAGGCTTGACTGAAAGTTTATATATCTTAGTATGGGTTCCCTTGCGGAAGAGGTTTGAGCTGAGGCTACCTCATGATGAATGTCCACCTGTGCAGTTCCCAAGATGACAGATGGTCATGGTTGGGAGGCCAAACTCATAGGGGAGGTGCCTATACTAGGGTGCGTAATTGAAAGGTTAAGATTGATTATCCGCATACTGGGTATGGTGATTCAGGATTGTTCCTGACGGATGTATTGAATGTTATGGTGAAAGTGTACCACCTCTGCAGAGTGTCAAACTATTCGAATAGCCGAGTCCGCGGTTATGGACAGTTGGAGTGGCCATACTGTTCCGTCGTTAGATGTTTTTAAAATGACTTGTAAAATGAACTATGACTTTGACTTGACCACAAAAGGGTTGTGAACATGAAAACTAAGTTTCCACTTAGGTGTTTTCTTTTTGAAAGTAATGCGGTAG
This sequence comes from Avena longiglumis, assembly GCA_030063025.1. NCBI lineage: Eukaryota > Viridiplantae > Streptophyta > Magnoliopsida > Poales > Poaceae > Avena > Avena longiglumis. Next base: position 425,245,119 of record CP125978.1, read on the forward strand.
GGGAAGCCCCTAAAGCGAGTTTTTTTGAATAATAAGAACCCAAATATGCATCCGTGAGGACTTGAACCTGGGCGGTTGGGCTGTACGTCCACTTCCGTAACCAAATGAGCTAGGATCACTCCTTTCTCACTTAGGTGTTGTAAAACATTAAATTAGTTTTCTTTACTTCTAAACTCAGTTAGAGATAAACCTGGCCTTTTGAAAATAAACCTAGAGCTTAGGATTCCTACTCGAACTAATTTAATTGTTAGTGATAGTTTGCGAGTACTTAAAGATTACTCATGGCTTTGTCCCTGGCTATTCCTATGGTCAGACTATGAGGAGTACTACCAGGATGATGGACAGCAGGAAGTCTATGACAACTAGGATCATCTCCCATTGTCAGCATTGCCTATGACCCTGAAGATGAAGCTTCGACCATGCTACCATTATTATTATTCCGATGTGTTGATTGTATTAAGACTGGATCATGAGATCCTTTATTTGTAAGACCTTTATTATGGTTTGTAATTGATGATGAACTATGGTACCAATTTGTTATGTCTCACAAAAATGGTAATCCTGGGATTGCGATATATGGCATAACAGGCATCTAGGATTAAAAATCCGGGTGTTGACAAGGTATCTCAATATAAGCCAAACCGTTTCATAACCCTATGTAGCAGATGCAACTCAATAGCATAATAGCAAATAAATCCACCAAAGATGTGCTTCAGACGGAACATGATAATGTGACCAACATTAAGATGTTCCATATGTCTCCTAATTCACATGTGAAGAATACAATAAACTATATGGTTAGTTTGATTTTTTAGGAAAACAAAAGACAAGAAGTGAATGGTCTTACCTGCTCTGGTGCCATAAAATACAGGCCATTGAAGTAGTGCATGTATTGTGTCTTTGAACTACCAATGAAACATTCAACCTTATCCCAATGGTACTCTTTGGCCTACGCTCTGGGTTATTATGATCATCCCAATCATTGAAACCCATTAGGCGTTGGCTGCCCAAGTGGTGAGTGCTCCCAACTCCATATTGATAAGAGGATCATCGTACCACCAATATGGGCTTCCTTTGACAGTCTCATGTCCTTTGAATCAGTGCCCCTATAACATGCCTCATCCAACTGCACAAAAAAGAGAAATATGTAAGTACAACCCGTTACCTGGTGGTACAAATAAGCTAGTGTTGTTGTTCCCCAGCTAAATCCTATTGGGAATATACCCTAGAGGCAATCATGTATGATGATATTCCCCAAATTATTCATAAAGATATTAGTATGTTCTTGTATGAACATCAGATATATATCATCGAATACGTGATTCGGCTGTAGAACTATATAATCATGTTGTTCATACTAAATGTCCTTGGTCGTTGAGGTTATGTCGGACACACAACTTAGACTAATGTGAAAGTTGGTTGATGACTTGGTTCCACTTGTCATGGGCATGGTGATGCTATTCCAACTTACACGGACTTGGCTAAAGTGTTTAGCGAGTCAGACTGACTCACATATGAGATGCAACAAGCATGTTGTCATTTGTAGTCTCGAGCAATGGAATCCTTTGACCTGAGGTGATAACATGATCCAAGTTGTGGATCTCCAACTTAGGTTTTGTCAAACGTTATTCCGTAAATGGGAAGTTATAAAGGTAGAGTTCGGGTTGGTTGTGAATAAGGCTGCATGACATGGATTACCAAGATGGGATTTTCCCCTACGTAATGGAGAGATATTCTCTGGACCCTCTCATGTGATATGATTTTGAAGCATGGTCATGCGCTACTCAGTTAAGTGCTAACTGAGGAGTCGGACTAAGAGTTAATCTAGTGAATTGTATATCACGAAATGAGAATAGGGTTGAGATATTAAAGGGATGTCAACTACTCGCCTATAACTTGACAAGGTATATCGTGTGGCAAAGAGACTTGGACGAAAGTCACACTGAAGGTTTGTCTTCTAGACTTTATGACGCTTGGGAGTTGGCACGTATTGCTAGAGGCCTCTACCAGCTATCGACTTGAGACCAAGTGTTCATGGGAGTGAGTGAGACTCAAAGCCATGACGGGATACTTGGAGGAGTAGGTCATATTGTTTTCAGGTGTACGTGAACCTATAGGGTCACACACTTAAGGGTTAGGATCCCATGTGGATTAGATCCATGTGTTAGTTGGGGTACAACCTAAATGGGCCTCAAGAGTTTAGCCCAACTAAGTGTGTATATAAGTGGAGTGACAAGGGATAGTCCCTGACCTAGCGTTACTTTCTCCACTCCCAAATCGGGTTAGACAAGATCTGGCAGTCCCCTGCCCGTGCTCCTTCTTGTACGTGAGGATACCGATAGAGGCATTGCAAGTGTATCGCTAGAGACAAGGGGGTCTAGCGAAGGAGTTCATGGGGATACGAAGGAGCTGTTCGTGAGATCGATCGGCACTGCATCAACTGGCATGCTTCATCAATAATCCACTCCTGCGTGTCTAGTGGTTAATCTCGTGGCCTATTACCTGAGCTGGATCTTGGGAGTACCGCGTAGGATAAAAGTTTTGTTTATCTGCCCACGGCCCAAAAATCCATGTTCCCAACCAACAAAGAACTTGATCCACATAATGGAAGCACGATTGCTAGTGCCTTCATAAAAAAGAACCCGACTGATTACATACCAGTAGTATGCTTTGCACTTGCACCATTTTACTATCTTCGTATGGGACCGCCGACTTCACCCTGTCGTAGCGCATTATATGTCGTTGCGAGTTTCACAATGCCGGTAGATATCGTATATATGCATAACTTGTTTTTGCAGGAAGTTGTGAATGGTATGGTTCATGTACATGAGATGTATTTGTGTAATCCATACGTGATCTATGTATCACGGGTTTTGTCAGCCGACTGGAGACAAAGTGCTTTCACTATTATTGTACAATGACCTGTGTGTCGGCATGTGATGCTATCTTCTTGTATGTTCCTTAGTGCTAGCGTAGAATGTTTGGAGGACTTGAAGGACACAACAGCCAAAGGCATGGCGAACAGGTTCATGGAGATGGAGATCGCCATACCATTTAACATTATAATTGGATTATTTGTGATATTGTTATGTCTCTAGTTTTAACTCTATTAGATATAGTTGGTAAACTTTAATCCCTCAAAGAAAGTCTAGTCGGTCTCCCTGCCAAGTGTTGCACCATCACAAGTCAGACATTTTTGGTTAGTGGGCTCATACAATTGACGTGCTGCCAATTCTTTTCGATTAGGTTGGTTTGAGTTTGACTCTTACAAAGGAATCACTTGGTAAGGTAGATGGGTATATCACAACGGTTGTGGGGCTCGGGGAGAGGTCGGTCATAGCTGGGGCATGATATGCCACTCGACCAACATGAGTCGCATGAGAGGCGATTGGCAAGGAGTTTTTTTTGCGAGTGGCAAGGAGTTGCCTACCTATATCACTTGACGACTAGCGGTGATGCTAAAGCTAACTAGTTAACTTGCTTATTTAGGATCCCGAATCGCTAAGTAACCATCGGAGGGGTTGTAGGGGTCTCAACCTAATAAGGTAGATTCCTCCTGTGTTTACAATGCTAGTCCCTGGATCAATAGCTAGCATCCACAGTTAAGATGTAATATCAAGAAACAAAGGTCATAATATAACTTTATAACCAGGAAAACATAATTTTATTACATCATACATAGATCATATGGCTATTACATTACATTGCAGTGGAATAAATATAAGCATGGGGTCCTTCATCTTCAAAGTGCCACAGGCAGATGTTGGTTGTAGACTTTGTAATCCTAATCAAACAATCTTCACTAAAACAATCAAACCTGCAACATACAAGTTACATCCACAAATGTTCAATACATTTGAATTGTATTGGCAAGTGATACTATGGTAGTATAGTGGAGTCTATCATCTATATGCATTTGGCTAAGTGGAGTTGAGGCTTGCATTGCTCAAAATATATTTTTCCCTTAACATTTGAAAATACTAAGTTTTTGCTTTGATAAAATCATTTTTCTCAATCAAAGATTGAAGATCCTTTACAAGGCATCTCTCAATCAAAGATTGAAGATTTCAAACAACCCTTGTTCAAATCCACAAGTTTTAACTTAGAAATTTGAATGATGAGATTCTTGATTGCTTCCATGTCTTGATGCTCAAATTGTCCTTTACCAGGGACATGGCTAAGTACTTAGATTTTTCACTCTGCAGAGGTGGTGCACTTTTCCCACAAGACTTGGTTTCCCAAGAAAAGATCTTTCAGAAGCCTTCCCTTAGACCAAAATGGACGCGCTCCAACCTATCAAACACTACCACCCACTGTCCATATGGCGAAGTTCTTGCAACCTATATGATCATGGCAGAGCCCATATTGCCAAGTGGTTGCACTTGAAGCTTCTCAACATTTGACATCTCAAATCTCTTTGTTCCTGGGTGGCATACCACAAGTGAGATACACAAGGTCAACCATAAACATGGGCCTTGTGAACCACTCAACCAAAAACCACCAAGCAAGCCCATTCCACCCAGGGGATTCATTAACTTGGTTGTTTTATTAAACAAAAACATAAGTCCTCAGACTTAGAGATTTTTCCATAGTGTGAATATATTTTCCACCCATGTTTTCTATTAGCTAGGCTAAGCTTGATAGTAATAGGAATCTTAACTTAGGAAAATCCTACTAAGGATTCATCTACTAGGTTTTACTATAGCAAGGTCTATACTTAGCATAAATTCCATGCAAGTTTTACTTAGCAAAATCACTAATGCATAGTGAAAGTAACGGGACAAAAAGTATGAAGCATCACTTGCCTTTTTGGTAGGGAATGGTGGTTCACTCCTTGATCTTGCTAGTCTCACACTTTTCTAAATTCACTACAAGTCAATCAAGCAAACACAAAATCAACTAACATTCCAAACCAAGTCAAACAAACAATTTCACACTCACAAAGCAATGGAATCTAAGTCATGCATAAGTATGCAAAGGATGGTTCTATTGCAAGGATGGTCTCCACTAGGTTTCTAAACTTTGTAAGGTCCAAATTGGTCATTTACCAAAATGGCAAAGTCATTAGTTAGAGGGTTTGCCCAAAACTATTTTAAATCCATTCATCATTTTATGTGGTGGAAATTAGTTTTATCATATCTAAAACCTTTAATTCTTCACCAAAAGTTTCTAACTCTCAAGACTTGGTGTTTTGGGGTCAGTAGCTTTGAATCAAAATATTTTCCCAAAGTTTTTATTCCAAAATCCTTTTTCATAATAAAACCATTATCTTTACTTAGCTAGAAATAGACTTATTCAATTAATCCATTCTCAATTTTTCCAATTTCATTTTCAAAACCATGGGTTGGTTCCTAGGGTCAGTAAGGTCACAACAAACCATTTTGCAAAGGTTTTAACCCAAAAATCATTTTTAAACTATTTTTATACTCTAAACAAGCTCACAAAATAATCTGCAAAAACAAGCAAACTAACAGATACTATTTGCTAAACTAAGGGTATGGCTGGCTAGGTCTTGCTCTCCTGAATCCATTGATATAAAATTTGTAATTTTTGGACGTGTGGTTTGAAAGTTACAAGGGTTTCAAAATGGTATTTAAATCTGGTTTCAAAATCTGTTTTAATCGTAACACCGCCACGCCGTGATTGGCAGATCGCTTCGTCGGATCGCCAGCTGCAACTGCTGGATTTCAATAGATCGCGTGGCCCAACGCTTGATACCTCTTCGACTATGTTCTTTCACGGTCACGATCCTCATCTAACGGTCTCAATCGCTTGGCCAAAAGTCAAGGCGGCGATGGCGCAGGCTACTTCATGATGGTTCTGGCGAAGGAAGGAAGGAGAGAGGATATGCTTACAAGGTTCGCAAGGGTGCGAGAAGCTCAACGGTTGTTGTTCTTTGGGCGCCGCGAGGCGGGCATGATTCCTCACGGAGTTGGTTACGGAGACAGACGCAGATCGAGGTCGAGGACGACGCTAGGAATCACCCGGAGACAAACGAAACACACAGTCAGGAGCGCAAGGACACGGCGAAGGTGTGTGCATGAACAAGAGGGGTCGGGGTAGTCTGGTTTACCAAAGAGGTTCAGCCGGAGTAGAGCCAGATGGTGGCGGTGCTGGGGGTTGTTGTTGCCGAGGCTCAGGGGCGCCCGCGGGTGAGCTGCGGATGCAGAAGGGTCCGCTGGGGGATGCTGATCACAGCTGCGTGCTCGAGGAGGCAGGAGGGGGCGTGTGCTGGCTGGAATCGGCGAGGAGGGTCGTCGGAGACAGAGCGGCTCGGGGAGAAATTAGAGCGGCCTGGGGGCGTGCTTGGGGAGAAGCAGAGGGAAGTAGAGAGGAGAGGAAGACGATTTATCGTGCGTGATCACTGCAGGTTTTACTCGCGTCATTAAGGTGAATTAAGCACAGAAATCAAGCACTGCTGTGGCGACGAGAGGAGGAAGAACCAACAGGGTGGGGAAGGAGAACAGTGGAAAGTGGGGTCTACTGGCGTTGGGAAAAGAAAGCGAGGGGAGGTCCACCGTCGGTGTCACTCTGGGTTAACTAATTGGTGCGAATCGCTTTTCTTTCGGGAGGAATCTTGGGCTATTTCTGGGCTGTTGGGCTCTTTGGGTTGGGTTGTCCTATTCTTTATATTTTTCTGCATTTGAACTCTTTTCTTTTCCATTTCCAATTTCGCTTTGAATTTCCAAACAAACAAACAATGTCGAATCAAATCAAATAATCACCAAACCTTGCACTAAGAATTTGGTTCTGTTTAGTAGCATAAACCAACTTCCAAAATAAAATAATATTTTAAATCTTTTTAGGTTCCATTTATTAATTAAATAAAATGGACCATGGTTTATTAATAAAATAGGGTTTGGTTTATTTAATAAAATCTCCATTTTAAATCCAAATATTTTCAAAACCAAATCAGTAGGTTTTATTTGGAAATAAAGAATACTTGGAAACTTGTTTAAAATAAAATAACATTTTATTTTAGGGTCCAATAACAATTAAATGAATAGATTTTATTCATTTAATTCAAGAGGATTTGTTTTATTAAAATCTTTATTTTGAAAACTAAAATAAAACCAAAACACTTCAGTAGGTTTTATTTGAGAATATAAAATACTTAGAAAACTTATTTAAAACAATTTAATAAGTTTGATGTTTTAATTAAAATGGTAAATCCTTTTATTTAAATAAAATTTGGATATTAATTCCTTATTATTTTATTTTAAATAAACCTTTGCTATTTTTATTCAAAACAAAATGTTTTAATTCAAAAGCTTGGCCAAGGATTAATTTGGCTTTATAAAATAATCTTTATTTATAAATCCATCTTTTCTTTTGAATACCAAATCTTTTATTAAAAGATCCAAAATAGTATTTCCAAAATATTTTATTTTCCTTTGTTAATTGTTTTATGTTTTTAAGTCCCTTTAGGATTTAATTGTTCAAAATAGGTTTGAAGATTCCTATTGGAATTCAAAAAGTTTCTTCTGGCCCTGAAAATCAAACAAAGTTTTATTTTATTCATTTATTTTCACATTACAAGATTTGGGAAATCTTGGGATGTGACAGGGGTGTTGGTTCTAGTGGGAGCATAAGTATTAAAAATTTAATATGCTTGCTCTTTTATGAATACATGTATTAAGTGTTTTGCATATTTTATGTTGTAGATCATGCCACCTAGTAGCAGTCTCCCTCATATATCTGGTTTTGCACTGAGAACCATTCTTGAGAAATATAAACAGAATGACACTAATTTTACCAACTAGTATTGAAATCTGAGAATTGTTCTCAATCAAGAAAAGAAGGACCACGTTCTAGATAACCCACTTCCAGATGAGCCAAATGAGAATGCAAGTGTTGATGTTACCAATGCCTACCGTCGTACCAAGGATGAGTCCACATAAATTAGCTATCTTATGTTTGATCACATGGAACCGGACTTGCAGCAACAGTTCGAGAATGTTCAGGCCTACGATATGATTGAAAGCCTCAAAAGTATATTCCAGGATCAGGCAAAGACCGAGAGGTATCAAGTCTCTCAGGCCTTGCTGAGTTACAAGCTTAAGCATGGTGATCCACTCAGTCTGCATGTGATCAAGATGGTAGGTTACATGTAGTCTCTGGAAAGTGTTGACTACCCCATTAGCGAAGAGTTTTCTATGGATATAATTCTGAACTCTCTTCCTAGTGTGTATGGTTAGTTCATATCGAATTACCATGTGCATTGTATGGATAATAAGCTCACTGAATTGCATGGGATGCTCAAGAAGGCAGACGCTGATCTCAAGAAAGGTACCAGACAAGTGTTTATGGTATAGAATAAGGCTAAGTTCAAGAATAGTCCTTGGAATAAGAAGAAGAACACTAAGTCAGAAGGTAACGCTTAGGATTTGATCCCAAGCGCTTCCTCGGGGACTAAGTCATCTGCTTCAGCTGGATCCACTTGCTTTTATTACAAGGCGGATGGCCATTGGAAGAGGAATTGTAGCAAGTATCTGGCTAATAAAGCCAAGAGTGGAGGTGTGACTTCCAACTCAGGTACACTTGTTTGAAATGTTATAGACATTTATCTTGATAATGCACCTAATAGGTCTTGGGTGTATGATACCAGATTAGTTATTCATATATGCAACTCGTTGTAGGGACTGGTAAGAACTAGGAACATAGAAAGAGGCAATATTGACATTCGGCTCGGCAATAAAGCAAGAGTTGCTGCGCTGGAAGTCGGCACGATGCAACTTCATTTACCTTCATTCTTAATGGAACTAAATAATTGTTATTATGTTATTGTGCTTAGTAGAAACATCATTTATACCTCATGTTTGATGAGACAAGGCTATGAGTCTAATATTAAGAACAATGGTTGTTCTATATATTTGAATGATATGTTTCACGGCTTTGCACCCGTCTAGGATGGGTTATTTATTTTGAATCTTGATGGTGGGTCAGTCTATAACATAAATGTTCAAAGGTTAAAACCAAATAATCTAAATATGACTTATTTTTGGCATTATAGGCTTGATCATATAAGTTGGAAATGCGTGAAGAACCTCCATGATGATGGACTCCTAACTTCATTCGACTTGGAGTCGTTCGAGACATGCGAATCTTGCCTACTCGGCAAAATGACCAAGACACCTTTTACAAAGAGTTATGAAAGGGTGTCTGACTTGTTGGTACTGGTACATAGTGATGTATGTGGTCCGATGAGAACGATAGCTAGGGGTGGTTATGAGTACTTCATTACCTTCAATGATGATTTGAGTAGGTATGGATATGTCTACTTGATGAAACATAAGTCGGAAGCCTTTGAAAAGTTCAAAGAATTTCAGAATGAAGAACAAAATCAACTCGGCAAGAAAATAAAGTTTCTTCAGTCGGACCGAGGAGGCGAGTACACGAGCCACGAGTTTGATGGCCATCTGAAGAGTTGTAGAATAGTTCCTCAACTCACACCGACGGGAACACCATAGAGAACCGGTGTGTCGGAATGGCGGAATCAGACCTTGTTAGACATGGTACGATCAATGATGACTCAAACAGATCTACCTTTATCATTTTGGGGCTATTGTCTAGAAACTGCAGCTTTCACACTAAACAAAGTACCATCTAAATCGATAGAAAAGACACCGCATGATATGTGGACGGGTCAAAAGCCAAGATTGTCTTTTCTTAAGATTTGGGGTTGTGAAGCATTTGTCAAGCGACTTCAGTCGGATAAGCCTACAGCCGATAAGTGTATTTTCATGGGGTTCCGAAGGGAAACCTTGGGTTACTACTTCTACAACGAGAAGAGGGCAAAGTGTTTGTCACTCGAAACGGTGTCTTTCTTGAGAAATAGTTTATTGGTCGGGGAGTCAGTGGGAGCATGGTACAGCTTTAAGAAGTTTGAGAGGAACTGGCTAGTAGCGTATCGGCAAAAGCTTTTGAGGTTGAGAAGTTCACGGTAGCGGATCCGGTAACTGCACCTAAACCGCGAATATCTGCCAGATTGCGAAGTGTTAATGATTTATTACTATTGGACGGTGATGAGCTGGCAAGTTATTCTAAAGGGATGGTGGGTTCTGATTCTGAGTCATGGCTTGAGCCATGAGATCCGAGTTAAAGTCCATGGATGAAAATCAAGTTTGGAACTTGGTTGATCTGCCAGACAGTGCAAGACACGGCGAGTGCAAATGGGTCTTTAAGAAGAAAACTGATATGGATGGAAATATTTCTGTCTATAAAGCATGACTTGTTGTGAAGGGGTTCTGACAGGTTCAAGGAGTTAACTATAATGATAATTTCTCATCCGTAACAATGCTTAAGTCAGTTCGGACCATGTTAGCTATAGCAGCCTATTTTTACTATGAGATATGGTAGATGGATGTCAAAATGGCTTTCCTTAATGGAAATTTAACCAAGGCCGTGTATATAATACAACCCGAGGGTTTTGTCAATCTGGCTAATTCTAACAAGGTATGCAAACTTCAGAAATCTATTTATGGGTTGAAGCAGGCATCTCGGAGTTGGAACATTCGTTTTGATGAGGTAGTCAAATCGTTTGGCTTCATCAAAGTGATCATGATTCTTGTTTATACAAGAAGTTTAGTGGGAGCAAAGTAAACTTTCTAATCTTATATGTGGATGACATATTATTGATTGGAAATGATTTCCATATGTTGCAAGAAACCAAGGAATCATTGGAAAGGAGTTTCTCGATGAAGGACTTGGGTGAGGCAACTTACATTCTAGGAATCAAGATCTATAGAGATAGATTTAGGCGGCTCACTGGATTGAGTCAGAGTACATATTTGGACAAAGTGTTGAAAAAGTTCAACATGGAATCGTCTAAGAAGGGGTTCTTACCGATGTCTCATGGTGTAAACTTAGCAAGAATCGATGCCCTTCGACAACTGATGAGCAAAGTCGGACGAGTGAGATTCCGTATGCTTTGGCGATCGGATCCATCATGTATGTCATGATTTGTTCCAGGCAAGATATTTCCTGTTCTGTAAGTGTTGTGAGCAGGTACTAAGGTGACCCTGGATAAATCCACTGGGCAGCGATGAAGACCATCCTAAAGTACTTGAGAAGGACTAAGGATATGTTTCTAGTTTATGGAGGTGAGGACGAACTCAGTGTAAAGGGTTACACGGGTGTGAATTATCTCACTGACTCATATGATTCTCATTTGCAGTCTGGATATGTGTTAATTATAAACGTGTAGGGTTCGCAGCATAGAAAAGAAAAAAATTCCTACGATGGGAACAACTATGTACAAAGATCTATCTACTAGATACAAACAACGGGCGGATGTATATCCGTAGAGAACATACCCTTGAAGACCGACAAATCTTAACGAGTCCAAACTGTGGTGATGTAGACGATCTCTGCGATCTCAAGATCGAGAGGAAGTCCTAGCGCCAAAACAGCAGCGCATCCGTGCTCACACACACGTTCGAGGCACAGCAACCTCCGCCTCCTCGCCCAAATGCATCGGAAGCACAACTCTTCTTGCAAAATACCGGAACATGTATCTCGCTAGTCCGAGACCATGGGGAATAAATACTAGAGGAGAGAGATCCTTCACGATGAGGTGTGAGAGAGAGGGAGGGGGCTCCTTTATAGGGAGAGGGAGGCACCCAAGGGCCATGCGCCAGCCATGGGCTGCCCCCACCTCTTCCACATTCATGTGGTGGACACTCCACTCACTCAAATGCCTTTCAATTCCCTCCACTCAAAACCCACTCAAATTCCCATTAACTTTCCACCAAATTTAATGCAAACTCTCATTAAATAAAACTCCTTTTATTTATTCAGAATTTTGTCAATTACTTTAATGACAAACATTCACATATAACCTTGCTAGTATTTCATTTCACATGCAGACACTTTCGCAATTTCACCAAAACCCGTTTGGTATCTAGTGAAATAAATTCTGCGCTTGTTATTCTTTTCGGCATGAAACTTTGCTCCAATGGATGTCGGTGTCTCTTAAGTGTGTCACCCTACGGTTCGTGAATAATGCGGACATGATCGAGACCCTCTCGGATCAATAATCGAAGCAAGATCCGAGACCCATCGACTCCCACACATTCAACGATGACTTTCTTACGATCGTCGGAACCTTTACGCTAGTATCTTAATCCCTTTGTTTCACGATATATTACATGTCCGATTCGATCATCGGTATGTCCATACCTAGTTTGATCTCGCAACGACATGTACTCTTTTCTCGTTCGTGATATAACATTCTAGTGATCAAATCACTTGCTTGCAAGCTAATCAATGTGATATCACCGAGAGGCCCAGAGCATATCTATCCGTCATCAGATGAACAAATTCCACTCTTGATCCATGGGCCTCAACATAACTCTTTAGTAGTTCTCAATCCATCTTTATAATCACCTCGTTTACGATGTGACGTTTGATGTTATCAAGAAACTCTTCCGTGTTAGTGATTGACATGATCTCATGGTCTAAGGATTAGGATCACTTCGTAAGTTGTTATAGCAATATAAACTCAATGACTTTGATCGTAATTCTATACTTGGATGAATGTTCATCACACCATTACACTAATGTTGTGACCCCGTTATTAACAACATCCAATGTCCATGATCAGGAAACCTTGATCATCTTGTTAATCAACGAGCTAGTTTATGAGAGAGGCATAACTAGGAACTTTCTGTTTGTTTATTAAACACACATGTATTAACGTTTCCATATTAATACAATTATAGCATGTAAAATAAACATTTATCATAAATAAGGAATACGATAATAACCACTTTATTATTGCCTCTCGGGCATATTCCCTTCAGTCTCCCACTTGCACTAGAGACAATAATCTAGTTTGAAAACTTTGCGTATTGAAAACCTATGGCTTTCTGGTGTTCCATATACGCAATTACAAGTGGTTAACATAATATACGGATCTGACGCTTCAGGTCCGTGTGTATTTGCATGTCTTTGCGTCTTCACGCATCACTCATTCTCCAATGAGATGGCATTGTATAAATTTGGTATTTCGGTGAGACCTTTAGTTCCTTGGGGTTAAATCATGTCGATACTATTGTCATACAATATATCTTTTGAAGGGAATATGCCCGAGAGGCAATAATAAAGTGGTTATTATCGTATTCCTTATTTATGATAAATGTTTATTTTGCATGCTATAATTGTATTAATACGGAAACGTTAATACATGTGTGTTTAATAAACAAATAGAAAGTTCCTAGTTATGCCTCTCTCATAAACTAGCTCGTTGATTAACAAGATGATCAAGGTTTCCTGATCATGGACATTGGATGTTGTTAATAACGAGGTCACAACATTAGTGTAATGGTGTGATGAACATTCATCCGAAGTATAGCATTACGATCAAAGTCATTGAGTTTATATTGCTATAACAACTTACGAAGTGATCCTAATCCTTAGACCATGAGATCATGTCAATCACTAACACCTGAAGAGTTTATTGATAACATCAAACGTCACACCGTAACAGGTGATTATAAAGATGGATTCAGAACTAATAAAGTGTTATGTTGAGGCCCATGGATCGAGAGTGGAATTTGTTCATCCCGATGACGGATAGATATACTCGTCCTCTCGGTGATATCACATTGGTTAGCTTGCAAGCAAGTGATTTGATCACTAGAATGTTATATCACGGAACGAGAAAAGAGTGCATGTCAAGAATCGAGATCAAACTAGGTATGGAGATACCGATGATCGAATCTCGGACATGTAATATATCGCTAAACAAAAGGATTAAGATACTAGCGTAAAGGTTCCGACGATCACAAGAAAGTCATCGTTGAATGTGTGGGAGTCAAGATGGGGTCCGGATCCGCTCGATTATTGATCCGAGAGGGGTCTCGATCATGTCCACATTATTCGCGAACCGTAGGGTGACACACTTAAGAGACACCGACATCCAATTGGAGCAAAAGTTTCATGCAAAAGAAAAGGAAAGCAGGAATTTATTTCACTAGACACCAAATCAAGCTGCTGAAATTGTTAACTGGTTCTATGTGAAATGGAATACTAGCAAGGGTTTTATGTGAATGTTTGTTAATTAAAGTAATTAACAAAATTCTGAATAAATAAATAAAAGAGTTTTATTTAATGAGAGCTTGCATTAAATTTGGTGGAAATTTAATGCATGTGAGTGGATTTTTGAGGAGGCTTTTTAATGGGAGTGGAGGCTTTTCATTTTGAGTGGGAGCTCCACCCACATGAATGTGGAAGAGGTGGTGGCAGCCCCATGTCTGCGCCATGCCCCTTGGGTGCCCCCTCTCCCTATAAAAGGCCCTCTCCTCCTCTCACACCACACCTCCTCGTGAAGGATCTCTCTCCCCTCTAGAATTTATCCCCATGGTCTCGGACTAGCGAGATACATGTTCCCGGGCTTTTCTAAGAAGAAAGAGTTGTGCTCCGCCATCACGAGCGAGAGGCGGAGGTTGCTCGGTGCCTCGAACGCAAAAGCAGCACGGATCGTCTGCTTTGCGGCGCTAGGACTTCCTCTCGATCTTGAGATCGGCAAGAGATCGTCTACATCAACCACGAGTTAGGACTCGTTAAGCTTTGTCGGTCTTCAAGGGTATGTTCTCTACGGATATACATCCGCCCGTTGTTTGTATCTAGTAGATAGATCTTGGTACATAGTTGTTCCCTTCGTAGGAAAATTTTTGTTTTCTATGCTGCGAACCCTTCATCTTTAGTGTTAGCCCGTTGTGAACCACACCTTAGTTTGATAATAAACTACTTGACACAAATTCCCTCCTTTGCTGCTACTATAGCAGTCATATACTTAGCCTTTTGTTGTAGTATTCGTCACAATGTCTTAAATTTGGAACTCTTCCAAATCCATCATGGAAACTCCTTTCCATTACATTGTGCCACCCATAGTTTAAATTGAGATAAACTTAATTTGTATCTTGTGACAAAACTAGTATCAATGTAACGCTTTACAATGAACTATTTGTAATTGTTTGTCACCTCTACACAAATATATTCTTAGTTCTTTCAAAAAGATCATAAGAATATCCTCACTATCGTCCAATGATCATTTTATGATTCATTCTGGTATATGCTCATAACACTTAGAACATAGGACATATCTGGATGTGTACATATCATGGTATGATTGATCAAAACATTCTCGTGATTTCACTCATCAAGTGTTAAAGCACTTGAATCTTGTTTCACTTATCAAGTGTCGATATACTTGAATCTTGATTCAATTATTTTCCATGCGACAAGAACCGTTTCTTGTTGTTTCTATATTGAACTCCTTCAATATCTCATATATGTATGTTTGGCACAACCATATTAGCGTCACAGTCTATCCACTATAGACATTCATGCTAAATATTCGGGTTTTGCCTAAGTCTTTCATCGAAATGAAATTCTTAACCTTTGTCAATAAAATATACATCATTTCTAATCAACAAGATGTCCTCCACATAATGTATTAGAAATATGTCTCAGCGCTCCCACTTAATTTCTTGCAAATGCAAGCAACTTCATCGTCTCCTGATAAAAACTCCTTTTCATCACGGTGAAGATTCCAACTCCGCGATGCTTACTTCAACTATTGAAGTTTGCATGCCCTTTTTAGCATCATTTGAATTAACAAAACCCCTTGGACCGTGTATTGTACACGTCCTAGGTAACCATTCTATTAGAAGAATTTTGTTTTGTTTATTCATCTACCATATACCAAATTATATGTAGTGGTTTCTACTTTAATCCGTCCATACTAAATATCGCTATGAAAGATCAAATCTTGTCATGGTCAACTCCTTGAACATTTTCATAAAATACTTTACGACATGTCGACTATTTCATAGATGTGAAACATCCATGTATGTTTCTTTACAGATCCAAATACGACTGATAGGTTTTTACACCTTTTCGG
Organism: Avena longiglumis; assembly: GCA_030063025.1. Lineage (NCBI taxonomy): Eukaryota > Viridiplantae > Streptophyta > Magnoliopsida > Poales > Poaceae > Avena > Avena longiglumis. The sequence goes on from CP125978.1 coordinate 425,261,026, forward strand.
AGGGTCTTCCAAGTTCAAAACTTGATTTATCGTGTATGGAACTATCACGGATTTTATGGCTTCAAGCCATTTAACGGAGTCAGGGCCCATCATCGCTTCTTTGCATGTAGTCGGTTCATCATTGTCAAACAATAATAATTTACTCTCAAATCTAAGTATTTGATTGTTTATCCGACCGACTTGGTTCAATAAGAACTTAGATCTCCGTGACCACAACCTTTGAGGCACATAAGCTATGAGCATTATGACAGCCTCCGGAACGATTTCTGGCGATGTGCAACTTAGCACATTTAGCTAAGGTTCGTTAACCTTATCAAAGTTCTATTGTCCTCCCACTTAACTTTTGCGGAAAATTCCTTCTTCAAGAAACTTTACGTTTCAAGAGACAAACCCTTTTGTACTTGGTGTTATGGAGGAATAACCAATTGTTATTCGAAATAACCTATAAAGACATGCTCATCCGACTTTGGTTGTAAACATCTTACTTATGTTTAGCATACCAAAATTTAAGAAAGGTCAACTTGTGTTTTACCCCAAACCATAACTCACATGGTGTCATTTCAACAGATCAAGATGGAGCTCTTTTGAGTGTAAAAGCGGTAGTCTCTAAAGCTTTAATCTTTAAAACATAATGGCAGTTTTATAAATAACACCTTTGATCCAACCATGTCACACAAGGTTTCATTACAAATCTCAAACACTCCATACTCCTATGGTGTTTCGGGAGATGTAAATCTAGGTGTTTTGCTAAACTTGTAACTCAAATAAATCCCTTTATGATAAATCATAATTCATTTATTTTTCTTGCTACACTTGTAACTCAAATACATTCCCTTTATGATCAAATCATAAATCATTTATTTTCTTGTTACAATGATTTTGCACTTCATCTTGAAAGTCTTTGAAACATTTTCAAATATTTCATAATTCTTTCTCATTAAGTGAACATTCACTCAAATTTCTGGAGAAAGCATATGAAGTTGAAATCCATCGCTTACGACTATACATAATGGACTACATACATCGATATGTATAAATTCCAATATTTTAATCGTTCGTTCTTCTTTGGCCTTTGAACGAAGTTTTAATTTTCCCGAGGAAAGTCTCACAAGCGTCACTTGATCAAATCAAAGACTCCAAAAATCCATGAAAATGGAGTTTCTTCATGTTTTCTTTCCAATATAATTTAAACGGCGATGTCACTTCGTAAGTGATCTTCCAATCATTTGTCTTGCGACATTTTAGCATTAGGCTTTATGGATGTGATTTCTCTAACTAGATTTGTATATCATCCATCTTAAATGGAATACGGTAATTATTTGAACAACCTTTGTTCTTATAATACCTGATTTAAATAACAATTATTAAAAAAAATCTTGAAGTCAAGCTTTGATGTCAACGAGAAATACAAACAACAATTTATTTGTTTTCGATGAACATCATCACATATTCTCTTGCTAGTTACTTAGGCCATTGTGGTTCATGAATTGCGTCGTTCTGTATGAAATTTCATACCAACCAATTCGGTATCCAATACCCAAGAACCACATTTTTTAACAAGCAAAGAATACAACCATAACATGTATATCATCCATATACCTAAATTGGATATTTGCAATCTTTTCTTTTCTGCCGAATATATTTTATAGATTCTCTTTCAGCTTTTCCTTTTTCCTTTTTAAAAGAATCTATCAACATCAAAAGTGGCGCCATTCACATGACACATAGTCCAAAGCGTGTATATTCAAATAATAATACCTTTGGACTTGCACTTAGAAGTAGATCACCATCATCAAATGATCGGTATTCTTTCAAAATCCATTCTTTAGTAATCTTTTAGTGTAGTAAACACTTTACATACATCTTCTATTCACCCTTATCATGACGAATTTCATGATCAAGCTACTTTAGATTATAAAGGCGAATCGTGAGTATAACGTTACTTTCCAAAACCCTCTTGGATGATGTAACACCCTCGGAATCGGCCCTATGCAAGTTTCAGCGCTTCCCGCCAAACCCGCATAGAAACGATTCAAAGGTGCCCACCAGGCACTTGCGTGCGGGTGGAAAACGAAGTAATATCATTACACAATAGTCCTCGATGGAACCCACAAAACATATATATACAACAATGACTCAAAGAGTCAAGAATACAGATTTACAAAGACAAAGATCCGGATCACCTTGAAAACAATAATACAGTCCGAGTACGGACAAGATGCAAATTGAGCTAAGAGCCCGAAGAATAACCAATGGCGCCCATAACTCCTGCCTGTGCCAAGCCGTAAGGGTAACCTCGCTAACGACGCCGATCTCAAAACTTTCTTAAACAAAAGGGGTGCCACAAAGGGCAAAGGAAAAAGAGAGAGCGGTCAAGATCGAGGCCAAGACACCGAGGCTAGAATTCGCGTCCCGCTACATAGGTATGGTGGATCAAGCGCAGCATGCACTAAACAACCTATAGAGACTCGATACAACTAGCGGCTATTAGAGAGGGGTAAGAAAGACCTATTCGGAACCAACCTGATACTACCACCAAACATACCCATCCTGGTATTTCCCCCTCGAGACCAAACGAGGAAGTCAACCGAGGAACTCACAGCTTGGCGCTTTATTCATTCGCTTATCGCTGCAGCAATTACTAGTCGTATAGATAATCATCCCGATATAATAAGCAAGGCGTTTTAGTTAACCATTCCGCGTAGTTGCAACACCTACTAGTCGATACAATTAGCATGAGAGATCCCAAACCTAGCAGCTTGTTGGTACTTTTATTTAGCCATTCCGCTGCAAAGAAGCGATTACTAGTCATATCGGATACAAGTCAAATTATAGCAAAGAACTTTAGTTATAGTTGTCTATGATCGAGAACTGTGCTCTAAGTCGTCCATAACCGCGACACGTTTTTCAAAAGATTTAACCATAGGGTGCACCAAAGTATCCACACGCACTTCACCCTTTTGCATCGGTTAACATACACCCATCGGTATGTCGTGAGCCTAAGTCATGACGCTTCCGCACTCCAAAGCAAGTACATGGGGCCACCCCACTAAGCTACCAAGAACGAAGTCGGCCGGTCTCCAGACGGACTCGGGGTTTGTGTAGACGGTCAGAAACGACTGGGAACCCGAAAATGAGATGGCTTGTCGACACAACGAAAACGCACGGACCTAACAAGACAGCAAGACTCGCACAATTTAAATTAAAAGAAAGCATGGCATAAGTACAGGATAGTAATAAAGCCCCAAACAAATTGTGGCCCCAGACAAGATTTGAAATCGTGTACTAATCGATGGGGCCCATACACCCCACCGTGGTTAGCGCTACCGATCTCGGAACAGTGTCAAGAACTGGGTCCCACGACACAAGTGGACGGTTAACAACCAAATAACATCTATTGCCCACCTGCCTCCTCATTTACCTACTTCAATTTTAGTTATTAAACAAGATTTAAAGCCATGATCATCTCCAACATTAAACATGCGGCAATACTCCAACAACCGTGGTAATCGGACGACGCACAAAGACTTCTGAGCAAGCGATCACGACGCCATGAGTCCAACTATCTACCAAACAATGTAATAGGATGTGTCCAAGGCAATATAAGGCTGCAAGGGATATCCCGGGCACGAAAACTAGAGCATCGCAACACAGATAGCAATAGATCAACAGGAGGGAATAAATACTATAAAAGTAAGATAGGTAGAAAGGGGGAGGTGCTCGCCTGAAAAACATTGCTGAAGGTTCATCCGAAGATCGGGTCGATACTCGCATCAACTCATCGGCCTAATCCGTGAAGAAGCAAAGCACTAGAAGAAACACCGGAGGCACTATTTAATACTACTGCAAAAGATCGGGCATGATGCATGTATGATGTATGACATGGCAAATGTGCGATGCAACTAGGCCACATTAAGCGGAACCAGGGTCCCGACAATTATTCAGATGGTTCAAGTTGTTTAGATACCCCGCAATTTAAATGTTATCTTAACAGGACAAAACATGGCATCGGTTCTCTACACCAATTTAAATGGAGTTCGGAATGAGACGCAGATATCCCGCATAAACACTCCATATTTAATTATATGGTGAATCGGCATAATGCCCCCAAACCACAGACAAGTATGCATGCATGAACAATTTAATATGCATCAGTTGATAATGTCATATTATAAAAATAATGGGGGTCTCGGATAGGGAATCACATTAGGGTTCGGCGAACTTGGGCTCCGAGGGGTTCGGGGTCGGGTCTCAGGGTCCGGATCTGGGGTTCGGTCTCGGCGGGATCGTTCTCGGATAACGGAGTAGATCTTGGCGTTCCGTGAAGAAGGACTTGGTTCGGCGTCGGGGCGCATCAGATTCGCCTGGGTCGGTGTCGATCTTGTCGTCGCGAAGACCTTGTCGGGTCCGCGCCATCGAGTTGGTCTTGGCATTCGGGAAGAAGAACTTGGCGTGCGACGTCGTCGGCATCGGTGCGGGAAGGAGGTATTGTCGTTCCGGGGTCTCGGTGTCCTCAGATCCGAGAGGAAGAACTTGGCGTGTAGGGTTCGGTCTTTGGGGTCCGGCCTCTTGTGTTGGTACCGATATGCGGGTGGTCTTTTCATCGAAGATCTTGGCATCAGTAGAACTTGTGGAAGACATGGTACACAAACACCAGCAAGATTGTTGCCACAATTTCCTTGGGATTGCACAAAGGGGCACATCCGGCACCGTGGAAACATAACAGCAAACAGCTACACCACATGAACCACTTCGGCACACGGTTGTGCAAGCCACTTGGCACATGCCAACATGATCACACGCAGGAAGCGTTCCTGGTAGCCGCAGACATGGCTGCAGCAAAGACCGCCCAGAAGTGAAGGTGCTCTGGCGGCCGGAGAACGGCGACAAGGCGGCCAGGCGCGCTCGGGGACGGGTCGAGGAAGGTGGTGACGATCACGACGGGCGCGATGGACGAAGCCGCGGACTGATCTCGCTGGCCGGCGGCTGCAGAAGTTGCGAGACGACGCGGGGAAGGGGAGAGGCGCTGGGCGCTGTGGAGCTTGACGGCGGCCGCAGAGGGCCGAGGCTCGGGCGGTGCTCCGCGCCGATGGTGGGACAGAGCTGGCACGCCATGGGGAGGCGATGGATGGCGGAGGATAGGGGCGAGAGAACGAGGAGTGGTGCCACAACGGCCAGAGAAGGAATGTGGCGCGAGAGGAGGCGACGAGGAGTGAGAGGAATGGAGAAGAGCGGGCGGCAGAGGAGGAGAGGAAGGTCACAAGGCTAGGGTGTGGCACAGGTGAGGTGGCTGGTGGTTGGCGGAGTGAGGTGGAGGGTGAGGTGGAGGAGGGATTGGTCAGTGAGGTGGAGGAGGTGGGTAGGATAGGATTGGGTAGAAAAAGGTTTAGGTTTTTAGATGGGCCGGTGGTAGGTAGTCCGGGTCAAAGGTCTCCGGCCCGACTGATTGACCCGCCTCCCTGACAAAAACATTTTATTATTTATTTTATTTTTAAAACATTTTTTAATACTTTTTAGACAAATAAAAGATCTGAACAGACCGAGGTTTTAGTTTGAGATTAAAGGAGAGGGCTAATTAGAAAACAACTTAGGCTTTTACGAAAATAGTTTTTATGCAAACAAATGCAAGATGACATGACGATGCCCAAATGCAATGTGGCATGATGACATGAGCATGCGGTCATGATGATGCAATGCACAGAAACAACGCGATTTTCTAGTATTGGTTTTGGCGGGGCGCCACAGATGATTAGGATGTCTAGCATCTCCAACCTTCGCAAATTCTCATCCAATATGAGAACATATATTATACTCTATCATATTGCAACCAAAACATTGTTTCAGATATCGTTATATCTGCCACACATGATGGTTTCTGAAACAATTCTTTCAGCTCCTAGATAAACTTGATGTTTAAATCAAGAATCATGGAGGAAAACATGATACTTAAGATACTAACACTGGAATTGTTTCTCTCGATTTAATACCAACTATTAAACTTCACGGAGTAAACAGAGTTTGCTGAAGTTTGCAATAGGACTTTAAACTTTAGATTGACACTCAACACAATACGATACGATACCAGTTCGTAAAGTAAATATCCAGAATTCCATAGTTCTATTATCTCAATTACAACTATGCATAAGGTGGTGAACGAATGCCAATAACTACACCAAATTATGCAAATTCACTTTGATTTAATTTATGATAAATTGAGTTCTATTAATCCAAATTAGAAATGCACTCTCACTCAAAAACGACACCCCTCGTGTCTTTTTGGTGATTACATGAACCAAATCCACTACACCAAGTCCGATCATCACGTGAGTCGGTGTAGCTTCAAAGGCGAGCATCCATTTGGTCATCATATTAAAACATATGACTCATGCTTAACCTTTCGGTCCGTGTTCCGAGGCCATGTATGTACATGCTAGGATCGCCAAGTAAGAACCTTAGTATTCGCGTGTGTAACTGTCTTACACCCGAGATATGCTCATGGATTCAAGTACACCCGATCATCACGTGATGTCTTGAAGCAACGAAACATTGTTGGTGCATACTTAAGGAAGAACACATTCTTATCTTTATATCTAAATGAGGGATCATCTTATTATGCTAATAAAACGCCAAACAAGCAATATAAGATGTAATCAAAACATCACATGTTTATAAGTGAAATGATATGGTTCCCGCATATGATCTCCATCACGTGCACCGTGGTATGATCTCTATCATACCTTTATGTGTAAGGCCAAGGTCTATGGAACTTACATGCTATGTGTGTTGTAAGAGTATCATCTCATACTTCTAATTACAACATCACCATATCATAACACTAGCCCAGCAACAATCTAAACTAGATGCCTCTAATTTATCCATTGCAAGTTTTACGTGGCTTAGGGCTTTCGAAGATAGAACCGTTTACTTTAAACATGAACCACAACGAGGATAACCAAATTGTTGACACCTCGTTGCAAATTAGATATTGACTATAGTAGGAGAGATAGACACCCGCTAGCCACTTATGCAAAACTAGTTGCATGTCAAGCGTGGAACAGGTCTCATGTGCGAGGACATGTAAAGTTTGTCCGGGCCGCTTCATCCCACTATGCCACCAATATCCAAAGTACAACTAATAAGCAATAAAATGATCATCATCGCCCACATACTCATATGTGTACTACCCGTGCAAAGTATCTACGCATAGATCCGGCTCTGATACCACTATAGGGTTCGCAGCATAGAAAACAAAAAATTTCCTACGATGGGAACAACTATGTACCAAGATCTATCTACTAGATACAAACAACGGGCGAATGTATATCCGTAGAGAACATACCCTTGAAGACCGACAAAGCTTAACGAGTCCAAACTCGTGGTTGATGTAGACGATCTCTTGCCGATCTCAAGATCGAGAGGAAGTCCTAGCGCCAAAAAGCAGCCGCATCCGTGCTCGCACACGCTCGAGGCACCGAGCAACCTCCGCCTCCTCGCCCAACGATGCAGCAGGCACAACTATTTCTTGCCGAAATCCACCGGGAACATGTATCTCGCTAGTCCGAGACCATGGGGAATAAATACTAGAGGGAGAGAGATCCTTCACGAGGAGGTGTGTGAGAGAGAGGGGGCCTTTATAGGGAGAGGAGGACACCCAAGGGGCCATGCGCCCGCCATGGGGCTGCCCCCACCTCTTCCACATTCATGTGGGTGGACACCCACTCACTCAAATGCCTTTCAATTCCTCCACTCAAAACCCACTCAAATTCCCATTAAATTTCCACCAAATTTAATGCAATCTCTCATTAAAAAAAACTCCTTTATTTATTCAGAATTTTGTCAATTACTTTAATGACAAACATTCACATATAACCCCTTGCTAGTATTTCATTTCACATGCAGAAACACTTTCTGCAATTTCACCCGAAAACCCGTTTCGGTATCTAGTGAAATAAATTCCTACGCTTGTTATTCTTTTCGGCATGAAACTTTTGCTCCAAATGGATGTCGGTGTCTCTTAAGTGTGTCACCCTACGGTTCGTGAATAATGCGGACATGATCGAGACCCTCTCGGATCAATAATCAAGCGGATCGGAGACCCATCGACTCCCACACATTCAACGATGACTTTCTTGTGATCGTCGGAACCTTTTACGCTAGTATCTTAATTCCTTTGTTTCGCGATATATTACATGTCCGAGATTCGATCATCGGTATCTCCATACCTAGTTTGATCTCGTTACTGACATGTACTCCCTCTGTTCGGGATTATAGGTCCTACACGCATACCTAGGTTGTTAATTTAACCAATAAAATAGAACTTATATATTACAAAAGTTATATCATTAGAAAATATAACCTCTAACGTTTCTAATGGTATAATTTGTATGCTATAATATTTATATTTTGTTGTTCAAAATAGCAACCTAGTTATCCGCGCGGGACTTATAATCCCAAACGGAGGAAGTACTCTTTTCTCGTTCCTGTGATATAACATTCTAGTGATCAAATCACTTGCTTGCAAGCTAATCAATGTGATATCACCGAGAGGTCCCAGAGCATATCTATCCGTCACGAGGATGAACAAATTCCACTCTCGGTCCATGGGCCTCAACATAACACTTTAGTAGTTCTGAATCCATCTTTATAATCACCCTGTTACGGTGTGACGTTTGATGTTATCAAGAAACTCTTCCAGTGTTAGTGATTGACATGATCTCATGGTCTAAGGATTAGGATCACTTCGTAAGTTGTTATAGCAATATAAACTCAATGACTTTGATCGTAATGCTATACTTCGGATGAATGTTCATCACACCATTACACTAATGTTGTGACCCCGTTATTAACAACATCCAATGTCCATGATCAGGAAACCTTGATCATCTTGTTAATCAACGAGCTAGTTTATGAGAGAGGCATAACTAGGAACTTTCTGTTTGTTTATTAAACACACATGTATTAACTTTTCCGTATTAATACAATTATAGCATGTAAAATAAACATTTATCATAAATAAGGAATACGATAATAACCACTTTATTATTGCCTCTCGGGCATATTCCCTTCAAAACGGAGGGGCTATGAGCTAGAAGAGTTCCAAGCAAGAGACCGTGCCGGCATCTAGAACAGAGGCTGAGTATATTGCTGCCTTGGAGGCAACAAAGGAAGCTGTTTGGATGAGGAATTTCCTCATGATTCTTGGTGTGGTTTAGGGCTCGTACAATCCGTTAGACGTGTATTGTGACAACAATGGTGCTATTGCACAAGCTAAGGAACCTAGACAACACCAAAAGAACAAACATATACTCAAGTGGTACCACATGATTCGCTAGTTTGTGGATCAAGGTGATATCAAGTTATGCAAGTTACACACGGATGCAAATGTTGCAGATCCTTTGATAAAGCCACTACCACAATCTAAGAATGAGGCGCACACAAGAGTCATGGGCATTAGATGCCTAGGTATGTGATGTCGGGATGATTGACTCTAGTGCAAGTGGGAGAGTGTTGGGAATATACCCTAGAGGCAATCATGTATGATGATATTCCCCAAAGTATTCATAAAGATATTAAGTTGTCCTTGTTTGAACATTTGATATATATATAATCGAATACGTGATTCGGTTGTGGAACTATATAAGCATGTTGTTCATACTAAATGTCCTTGGTCGTTGAGGTTGTGTTGGACACACAACTTAGACTAATGTGAAAGTTGGTTGATGACTTGGTTCCACTTGTCATGGGAATCGTGATGCTATTCCAACTTACACGGACTCGGCTAAAGAGTTTAGCGAGTCGGACTGACCCACAGTTGATATGCAATGGGCATGTTGTCATTTGTAGTCTCAAGCAATGGAATCCTTTGATCTGAGGTGATCGCATGATTCGAGTTGTGGATTGCCAACTTAGGTTCTATCAAACGCTCTTCCGTAAATAGGCGGTTATAAAGATAGAGTTCGGGTTGGTTGTGAATCAAGCTGCATGACATGGATTACCAAGATGGCATTTGCCTCTCCATAATGGAGAGATATTCTCTAGGCCCTCTCGTGTGATATGATTTGGAAGCATGGCCATGCGCTACTCAGTTAAGTGTTAACTGAGGAGTCGGGCTAAGAGTTAATCTAGTGAATTGTATATCATGGAATGAGAAGAGGGTTGAGCTATTAAAGGGATGGAAACTACTCGCCTATAGCTTGACAAGGTATATCATGTGGCAAAGAGACTTGGACGAAAGTCACATTGAAGGTTTGTCTTCTAGACTTTACGACGCTTGGGAGTTGTCACGTCTTGCTAGGGTCCACTACCAGCTATCGACTTGAGACCAAGTGTTCATGGGAGTGAGTGAGACTCGAAGCCATGATGGGGTACTTGGACGAGTATCTCATATCGTGTCCAGGTGTACGTGAACCTACAGGGTCACACACTTAAGGGTTAAGAGCTCATGTGGATTAGATCCATTTGGTAGTTGGGTACAACCTAAATGGGCCTCAAGAGTGGAGGCCAACTATGTGTGTATATAAGTGGAGTGGAAAGGGATAGTACCTGATCTAGCCGTCCCAAATTGGGTTAGACAGGATCTAGCAGTCCCCTGCTCGTGCTCCTTCTTGAACATGTGGATACCAGTAGAGGCGTTGCACTTGTGGCGCTGGAGACAAAGGGATCTGGTGAAGGAGTTTGTGGCGATCCGGAGGAGCTATTCGTGAGATCGATTGGCACTGCATCAACTGGCATGCTTCATCAATAATCCGCACATGCGCGTCTAGTGGTTAATCTCGTGGCCTATTATCCGAGCTGGATCTTGGGAGTACTGTGTAGGATAAAAGTTTTGTTTATCTGCCTGCGGCCCAAAAAATCCATGTTCCCAACCAACAAAGAACTTGATACACATAATGGAAGCACGATTTCTAGTGCCTTCAGAAAAAAAGAACCTGACTGATTACATACTAGTAGTATGCTTGCACCGTTTTACTATCTTCATCTAAACCAGTCGAGCATTAATTAAAGTTCCCGTGAATCCAAGCAATATGATGCACCAACAGACTTCCATAGCACCCTCGGCTATTTCTTGACGAGATCCATCAGTGTCATGCCATCCCCCTAAATCTATGCTAAAACAAATAGGATATGCTTTGATAGGAAGTGCAAGGATCATAGAAACATACTGTAAAGTCACGGTCATCTCCCCACAATGAAAGTGAAAAATATGTGCCTCGGGACACCATTGGTCAAAAGAGTTTTGTGATCACACATGGGTTCATCTTCGACGTTGAACTGGACACGAGTGCGATGAAAGGGAGAATCCCTCTTTCAGATATGCTTCATATGTTGCTCATAATACTTCATCTTATCATAAATCCCATCGGACCTTAGGTGAATATAACATCCTAGGATTAGCACCTAGAAATATTGAGGCCACATGTGTGTGAATTGAATTCATGCATAAGAAAATCTGGAATTTTCACGCAAAACTATAAGAGCTATACAGGGATCGAGATCTCTCCTGTTCTGATGGAAACGTCAGCGCAGGTGCTATGGACTTCGACATGACCTCCACTATACTTTTGTGTTTTGAGGAAACCATTCAATTCATACTTGAATTTGAGATTTGAATTTCAAATTTGAATACCTTGGAATTCAGAATATTCCAATATTAAATACAAAATATTTAAATAATAAATAATACCAAGAAATGAAATAGGAGATTGCAATTAAGTAAAGAAAGGAATAGTTACTATTAGATAAACTGGAAAATTATTGTAATACAAGTATTACATTGTCTTACAAATAATAAATTAAAAGAATATCACAAATAATAATATAAAAGAATTCAATAAAAGATTATGAATAAATAATAGAGTTTTTCATTCTATAAATTGGTTATAGTAATTTACAAGTCTTAAAGAATAACTCTTTATTACACCAGGTATTTGTTGGAGATATGACCAAGAGGCAATAATAAAGTGGTTATTATTATATCTTTGTGTTTATGATAATTTTTTACATCCCATGCTATAATTGTATTAATAGGAAACACTAATACTTGTGTGTTTTGTAAATATAAAAGAGTCACTAGTAAGCCTCTTGTTAAGCTAGATTGTTGATTAAAATAGATGATCATGTTTCCTGATCATAAACATAGTATGTTGTTAATTACAAGATCATATCATTAGGAGAATGATGTGATGGACACACACCCATAGTAAGCATATCATAAGATCAAGTCGTTAAATTCGTTTTGCTACAAGCTTTCAAATACATAGTAACCTAATCCTTCGACCATGAGATCATGTTAATAACCAACACCGGATGAGTGCTTTGATGACATCAAATTCCACTTCATAACTGGGTGGTTATAAAGGTGGCATTGGTCATTCTGAAAGTATGATTTGAAGCGCATGGATCAAGAATGAGATTTGTCCATCCAAATGACGGATAGATATACTCTGGTTCCTCTCAGTGGAATGTCATCCAATTGGTTTGCAAGCATGTGACTAGGTCACAAGGGATGTCATATCATGGTACGAGTAAAGAGTACTTATCGGTAACGAGGTTGAACTAGGTATGGAGATACTGATGATCGAACCTCAGATAAGTAGAGGATCGCACGACAAAGGGAATCGATATCGTATATTAATGGTTCTTTCGATCACTAAGTCATAGTTGAATATGAGGGAGCCACTATGGATCTCTAGGTCTCGCTATTGGTTATTGATCAGAGAGGTGTCTCGATCATGTCTGCATAGTTCGCGAACCATAGAGTGACACGCTTAAGGTTCGATGTTGTTTAAGTAGATATGTGTAACATACCACCTTATGTGTAATATAAATAAGACATGTTTGAGAATTGCATGCATGCATAATACTTGCAATTTCGTTTAACCAAATAAGCACAAACAAAACCCTAAAATTTTCCCTCTCAAAAACCATTCAAATGGTTTCTATATTTTTAAAAATAATCAAAACAAATGGAGCCCAAATAGTGTTGAGGGCCCCTTAGTGTTTTCAGATATTATATAAAAGTTTCTGTAATTTGAAACTATTCAAACAAATTTGAATTCAAAATATAAAAGGAAATAAGAAAAACAGAAAAGAAAAACAGTTTCTAGAAACAAAATAACTAAAACCTAGCTACTGGGACGAGCCCATCTCTCTCTCTCCGTTTCACGCTGCGTCTCTGCAGCAGTTCCCAGCTTGGCCCAAGAATAGCCCACTTCGCCCGTACACTTAGCCTCTTCCCGTCGTTTTCGCCACGACAAAGAAGCTTGCGTGTCGCCGCCGCTGCCGCCGTTACGCCCACGATTCAAGGCTCGTCTTCCCGGAGGAGGATAAGGACCCCGTCGTTGTCTCTATCTTCCCCTCTGCCTCTCATCCTCCCCTAGGACCCCTATCTTCCTCGTTCCTCTACGCCGGTGAGCCCCGCCATTCCCGACCACCCCTTCACCATTTGATACCACTGTCGGCTTCATCATCCCTGCCAAAGGAATCGACCGAAGATGCTTCGAATCATCGGCAACGACCTCATCTTCCCGAAGTCCGGCCGCATGTCCATCGTTGATCCCGACCGTTTCGGACCGCCCCGAGCTTCACCGACCCTCCCACCGCAACCACGGTGAGCCGTTAGTCACGCTAGAGCCTTTCCCTGCTCCCCTTGCTTCCTGGTTCGCCCTCCCGCCATGCGCCATCAAGCTCCGCCGCAGATGCTCGTCGGGAGCACTGCTCTGGCGACCATTTAAGGGCGGCGCCACTACTACTCTGCTCACCGTGATCCCCTCTGTCCAGCGCGCCCGCTCCCGTCGCCCCGCATCGCTCCTAGCGTCGGGACTGTGCTTGACCAGAGAGCAGCTCCATGGCCGACGTCAGCGTGACGTCACCATGAGGCAATAATTCCCTTTTTCTTTATTTTAAATGAATTATGTAATTATTTCTGTAAATGAAAATCCCTGACAGGTGGGCCATGCCTGTAAGAGTTTTAATGTTTTCTGTAAATGTTTTCTGAAATTAATAAAAGTCTGACATGTGGGCCCAACTTGGAAAATATTTTAATATTCTAAAAATAATTTATAAATGGATTAAAATTGGAGAAATTCATAACTAATTCATTTTAAATCAGAAAAATACAATAATATACCAAAATGTTCAGAAAAATGAAACCTGTCTAACTAAGCTATAATCATACATTGTTAACGAACTTTGATGACAAGTTTAATTAGAAGAACCAATTGAACCCCATAGGTGATTCCGATGATCCCCTGTTTTAGGGTTTGGACCTCTCGGACCCTGTTTAAAATGATCAAGCATGTTCTAGGGTTTGTTTCCACACTATTTAACTTGTCATATCATCCATATTGTATGAGCATTGCACATGCCATGTGTTGAGTGTTGTTTTCTCTTTTCCGGTGATTGGTTCTTCGCGAATAGGAACCGAACCCAAGGCTAAAGTCAACGCCACCGAATATCAGTACCAGTCCAACAACGGACAAGGCAAGCGAAGCCCCATTCATACATATGAATCCTATGTTTACAAAGTATTTCATTCTCGTCATATGCATTCGGTTCAACAGTCTTTTATCAGTAGATGGAGTAATCCTATCTGATGCATGTTTCTCCTTGTGAACTAAATACCTGATCCACTGCTCCTAGCATAACTAGAGTTTGGATTACGAGCGTCGCTAGTGCCACAGTTTAGTCAAGCTTAGCCATGCTTAGTGGTCCGATGCTGAACATTCAGGTGATGCACCAGAGATGCGAATGGATCTAGTATGGTAGGATGTGGTGATGTGACCAGAGATGAATACTAAACATGCTAAGGTTTGTATGGGAGGCCACGTGGGTTGTTGTTTTTGCAGTCCCATACTTACCACCCCTAGGACCCGATGTTCTTGCCTCTTGAACCAAGACGAGCTTACAACCACACGGGGGCCTGGAAACCCCCTCGACCGACTAACTTGCCTAGTAGATTCCATGAGTCACATAGTTCGGGCTTTCCATTCGACATACGCATCTTGGTTGTTCTTGAATGGAGGTGAAGGAGGTGCATTCATAACAGGTAGGTAAGCGTGGCCGGGAACAAGAGATGCCCGGCATCCATAATCTTGAACCCTGCGTACATCATTAGGGACCGGCTTCGGGACTTGACCCGTTACAACGGCATCTCCCTAGTGCGTGACTCATGGTCTCAGCGAAAGCAAGGTAAAGGTCGTGGTCAACCACTCTCTGCTGGCCTTCCAAGGAAGAGGGCTAATATATTAGCATTAAGAATCGGTTGGTACGTGTGGGTAAAGTTGTGCACCCCTGCAGGGTTATTAATCTTTTTTAAAAGCCGTGTCCACGGTTATGGACAACTTGGGAACGGACGTGAAGATCATAGTGAACTATAATCAAATGCTAAAACTTGTCAACTAAAGTGAGATCTGGAATACTTCCTCGGGGTTGTTTGAGGGGGTAGTCCGAGAAGAGAGGTTCAGTTGTTGATGATACTTGGTGGATATCAAAGATGATTCAAAGAGCTAAAGTTATAGTCTTCTTATCCCCTTTGAAAATGATCTGACTAGACGAGTTCCTTATCCCTCTTGTTTTGAAAACAAAAGATGGCTTTATGCAAAATAACTCCACTAGCCATAATTCTTGCGGAGTACACCCTGTACTCAGCCATGCTTCGTTGATGTTTTTCTACAGAGGAAGCTACTCCAACTGAAGGTGGTTTCTACGTCGAGGTCAACGAGTAGTCGGGGTTACCGGGCAGTAGCCTAGGATCTATGGAAGGGTCGCTACTTCTGTTTAAGGCCTCTTAGGCCCTTTGCTAAGTTTGTTGTTTAGAACAACTTGTTTGCTTCCGTTGTTTGTTGTAATGATGGGTCTATGACCCCTGAATTGTATGACTAGTTTGTAACTCTCTTAATAGTTTACCTTATTAATGTATGGTTTGTATGTTCTGTAATGTTACCGATCTTTCCCTGCGCGCTTCGGAATTTAGGTTAGGCTTATATCAGATGAGGATCTAGTATTTGTCTAGCCCTGATCCCGGGTCATGACAATATGTAATGTGAGTTGGAGGCCGAATGTTATTCTGAGTCTCGGATAAGATCTAGGACATCACTAGGAGGTCAGGAATGGTACGAAGAATAAGATTCATATAATGGAAGGCACCTTCCGGGGTTCGGAAAAGTTTTCTGTGTTTTGACCGGAGCTTCTAGAAGGTTCTAAAAGGCCACCAGTGGGCTCACCACCTAGGAGGGGCCACATAGGCTGAGGAATATTGTGGGGCCCCATGGGCCAGCCACACAAGGCCCAAGAAGCCTAGTCGGCCAATCCCCATAGGGATAAGAGCAAATCCCTAGAGAATAGGGGATATACTGGGGGGTTCTTTCCCCCTTCCCTTGCAGCGGCCCTAGGAGGATGTGGGATAAGGGGGGCAACCCTAGCCGCACCCTCCCTCTATAAATAGAGGGGAGGGGTGTCCATCCCCCTTGCCCATCCCCAAACCCTAGCCACCACCTCTCCTCCCTCCTCCTTCTTCCTGCGTCGGTGTAGGCGAAGCCCTGTAGGAATTCTCCTCCACCACCACGCCGTCGTGCTGCTGGGATTCCGAGGGGATCTACTACCTCCGATTCCCGCTGGAATGGGGAGAGGAAGATCTTCATCGACTATGTATGTGTGACCGAGTGCGTAAGCGCTGTCGGATCGCAGCTCCGAAAGGATCGTCTTCATCAACCACGAGATTAGATCTCGTTAAGGCTTTGGATCTTCGAGGGTTAATTCTCATATATCTCGTTGCACATATCTCATAGATTAGATCTTGGCTTTTCCATAGATTGGATCTTGGTTTTATTTGTTCTTGCGGTAGAATTTTTTTGTTTTCTATGCTACAAACCCTACAGTATTAAATAAAGAGGATATTACCATAAGGAAATATATATTACAAGTATGCGAATAAAGAAAAGATTAAACTTTATTACTTAATAATAATATTACATTGTCTTTACAATAAATAATAAAAAGGAAATTACAATAAATTTCAAATAGAATAACCCCTAAACTAAATCTTCATGTCCAAGAGCTTTTATTCTTGATCAACTTGATACCTGAAGTATCACATTATAAAAAAAGGAAAAAGTGGAGATTTTATTTGTATTACTCTCAGAATTGGCTAAGTGATGCTAAGCCAATATTTCATCATAGAGTATAAATTAGGGACTTGTGTAGTATATGTTGTTCTTATCATAGAATCTTGCCTCAAGCAAGTGCATCATAGGCTTGGGGCAAGGATCCATTTGACAAGTAAAAGTAAATAACCAAATCAGAAGAAAATATCTTCCTAGATGAGTTGATCCACAGAGAGAAGATCTCAGAGGTGGGAACTAGCACCAGCGGGTCCCACATGTAAGCAGGTTACTCATCCATGCAATGGATGTGCCGTCAACGCAACAAAGAGAGCATAAACAGGGAGCCCGGCCGTAACACATTAGATAGAGGCAAACTCACACAATCACTTATCCATTAGACCACCACAAGAACCAAAGAACATCACTAGTTCATTCCCATATCCACATCAGTAACACCATGGCCACCATAATCACCTGATCTGAACCCAGTACAAGAAGTACTAGGAGGAGAAGATCAATAAGGATCATGTCAACACCGCCAAAAGAGGAGCAGGCCAGCACATCAAGTTCACCAAGGAGGAGAGGTGACCAGGATCATAAGAGCAATTCATAGTGGATCAATATTCCCAACAATCCATCAACCACACAACAACAACAGGTTGATACCTGATCTATGCAATACTTGTTCTTATCTATTTATTTATGTGCATGGAGTTGTGTGGGAGAGAGATAGAGCTCTCAGACTCGTAGTAGTGCTACTCTAGTATCATCCTAGATCTAAGAAAAATCCAAGTAAAAGAATTTGTATTTAAGCAACCAAACTAGCTTCAGCCTTTGCATCATAAGCTAAAATCTCTATTTTTGGATGCCAACATCAACTACATCACTGTAGCTATTCCCAACAGTAAATCATGCTACCTGGGCTACCACTGTGCACACTCCAAGGATGGAGGCACAACAGCAGTAGCCCAAGGCAGCAGAAGCCACCATGGTAATTTTTCTATTTTAGCTATCCATCAAGTTTATTCAACAAAACAATTTCTATCATTTTCCTAGAAGACAATCTAGGATAAAATATGCATATTAGTCCTCTTTCCATATTAATAGGAACTCAAATCTTTCTCAAGATATCAAACAAGCATTACAATTGGATCATCTTTAAATCATCCAAACAAGTTAAATCATTTTCCTAATAAACATTATTAGAATCGGTATAAAGAGTTCTTCATGGTCAGCTTCAAATGATAGGTTGTAGCTAGACTCAAATATGGAAACATACACCACATCTTCTATATAACAATTTACAAGGCAAACATTTGATCCAATAAGCAGCAGCAGATCATGTACATATGTTCTTATTACTATGCATCCTTCCTAGAGGGTACCACATCAATAAGACATAGGCACATAACCCACAAGGTATTATATTACCTAAATAACCAAACATCTAGCCATATAAAGATATCACCTTCCTAGTTTGAAAATCTAGGAATCATTATTAAACTTAATCACTACTATATTGACAATGTCATATTATAAACATTTTTTATACAAAGATTCAGTAAAGCATGGAAAATATCACAAATATCAGCTAAAATGTTTACACAATTTGCAATTATGTTTCCAAATAAGTTCCTAGATAGTTGTCCTAGGAATCATCAAGTGTATCACACTTACTGTCATGATGGAGAGTATTTCTTTAGTAAGCATAAGCTAAGGATATCACTCCAGAAACACAAATGGGTGGAACATGTCCTAATTACTGAATTCAAACTAATGGTTTAAATATCATTCTCTACTTAGACCAAGTCCAAGCTGTGAATCAAGTCACATGAGCACATACATAATTATTGTAGATAAGCAATAACACATGTATCAAATCAAGCTAAGCCACTAGCAATTTATAAACTATATCAACAACACTTCAAACCACACTAAGCCTAAATCAACTTGATCTAGGCATGCTCAATAACATCACTAGATAAACCATCCCAAGCTACAAAGAGAATTAAAAGGGGCAAACCCTAATTAGGGTGGGCTATGGGAAAGAAGGTAGGAATACTAGAGAGAGGAGAGGGAAACCGTACCCGAGGTCCTCGCTTAGTGCTTGAAGAGGAAGAAGTGTAGGCGGTCGAGGCGGCAGTGACTGTGACCATGGCGGCGACACAAGGAGCACCGAAGCACTGCCACCTACGCCAAGCCATGCCCGTGGTAGTGACAGCCGTAGACAGAGTAGCCGCACCACCTTAACCAGCATCATCACCAGGACATCACCAGAGTGAAACATCGTAAGTTCATCGAAAACCTAGCACTAGGAAGGAGAAGGGTTGAGAGATTAAAGGCTTGAAACACAAATCGAGTTGGAGGGCAAGATCGACAAGGATGTGGCGGAGCTCCGGCGACCAACGACGGTGATCACAATGGACTGTTGCGCTAGAATCGAGCAGCCAACGACGGCGACGAGCACAAGCAAAGGAGACCGTGTACGTGCGGGTTTAGTGTGTGTGTCGCGTGTGTCGTGTTTGAGAGAGGGAGGTGGGTCGGGGTCGTAGTTGACCCTAAGCCTAGTGGCACGTGTAGTTGGGCCTTGTGGGATAGGCTGGCTCTAAGGCCAGACCGAGTTCCAAAAATAGAAGTAATAGAAAAATATTATAAAATAAATTAAATTACCATATTACCCCTATGAGTATATAAGCCATAGAAAACCTAGCACTAGGAAGGAGAAGGGGTGAGAGATTGAAGGCTTGAAACACAAATTGAGTTGGAGGGCAAAATCGACAAGGATGTGGCGGAGCTCCGGCGACCAACGACAGTGATCACAATGGACTGCTGCGCTGGAATCGAGCAGCCAACGGCGGCGACGAGCACAAGCGAAGGAGACAGTGTACGTGCGGGTTTAGTGTGTGTGTGTGTCGCGTGTGTCGTGTTTGAGAGAGGGAGGTGGGTCGGGGTCGGAGTTGACCCTAAGCCTAGTGGGCCGTGTAGTTGGGCCTTTTGGGATGGGCTGTCTCTAAGGCCAGACCGAGTTCTAAAAATAGAAGTAATAGAAAAAGATTAGAAAATAAATTAAATTACCATATTACCCTATAAGTATATAAGCCATAAATAATATGTGAAAATTCTCACAAAAATAATCTCTACTTAGAAAAAATATCACATTACTTATTTAAGTTAAATAAGATACAAATAAATATTAAAGACACCAAAATCCTAAATTAAATAGAAAAACAAGACAAACTCCTAAAAATGAATAAAAAACATTTTTGTATATAAAAATAAATATACTATTTTATAAAAAAATACTAATTCTAAAATTCCAATTCATTGTAGGTTTTATAAAAAAGGAGGGATATAATTGACCTTATAGTCCTTTATTATTTTATTAAAATAAAAGAAATACCTTTTCTCTTATCATTTATAAATCAAAATAAACCCATATTAACTTTAATTGACTACTTAGATTTAGTAAAAATATAGAATGTATTTTTATCACCTGTAAATTCAAATAAATTCCTTTTAACTTTATTTAAGTCTTTAGAATTTAATGCCTAGAATAATTGAAACTCTTTCATTAGTAATTATAAAGATAGAGTTTAATACTTTTAAAAAATACTTTTACCCTTATAACTTGGGTAAAACATGCAAATATTTTATTTATATAAAGCCATAATAATAATAATAATTATGTTCAACAAAAAATCACCCTTAGATATTTATCTTTTATAATACAAATTAAAATATGTTATACCAAAAGAATCATATTGGGTAATTTACAAATATGAACTCCAATAACATACCTTTGAAACCTTAGTTATGTCAACTTGGTATCTAAGTTATCAATTTTTCTTATAGACTAGTTCCAACATTCACAAATAAGTAAAAGGGTATTCACTTAGAAGATAAAGGCTAATATCCATTCATACTTAGGATAAATAATCTTATACTCTTAATTAAGGTTAGAAAACCCTAGACTTTAGTAATTCTATAAACATCATGTTTGAGTTGTATTCATATTTTTATAGTTAACTTTGGTCCAAAGATCATAAACATCATCTCTAAAGTCTATTCATATTTTTATAGTTAACTTTGGTCTACTTTTTACAATCCATCAAAAATAAAATAACTCAACATTAATTGTACTATATCAAAGACCATAGTTTTAATCCTAAGAACCTTCCAGATTGATAAACTTAACATAAACAACATTTTCTTTGAAGGTTATTCTTTTAGCGACTTTAAACAACTTTATAATAATTCCTTCAACTCTTGACAACCCAACACATGGACTTTCATCATAGTTACTAGATGGCACTTAACCTCAATCGTAGATGGTAATTTTACTCTACTTTTATATCTTGTATGTTAAGACTTAAGTTCCTTATAGATATATTTGCTTGTGAAGTAAAATTGAAGATAAACCAAATCTTAAAAAATCACCTAAGTTTAATTCACTTATAATATTGGGGATTCACTTCGGGAGTTTTATAAAATGCATGGCATTACTTATGGATAATAGCATATTACTTCTTTAAACATTAGTCTTTACCATACCAATGATGTTGTTTTTATATATTGGATCTTCTATTGTCTCAAAGACCGTGATTGCATAATCCTGTGATCACAAAGGCAGGTTCACACTTGCTCATGTCCTTTGATTATTTTCTATCAAGTATTTGCAATATAATATTGCTATCACCTCCATTTCGAAAAGGATGGCAAAAACCATTATTTTCATAATTAACTTGAACTATTGGTTACTGATCCAGGGTGACCAGTTAATCTAGTATGATTGACAATGGAACTACCATTACATGGGGATGTATCATCTAGGATTTAACAACCAATGTCGCCAGTGATTCTTGCGCCGTATAATACACGTTAACCATGAGATTTGGAATGGAACGGAGAAGTCAGCTAGATCTTCTTCCTTTTGTATACCAACGGATGACCTTATCGTGAGCTACAGATTCCTTGTGAGCATCCATCACATGGGTGGGACCCCTCAGTGCTCCCATGATATTGGTGTCTAGATCATCTGTGAGGGTTGTCGGAGGTATTTCTACCACTTTAATGGTGCTTGCTAGGGATATGATCTGCTCACAAAGTCTTCAAGGGGTCTACCAGAGTTATATCTACCTATATGGGGGTTAACAGATGTATTTCTGCTTGGAGGGTCGTGTTGTCATGTGGGGTCACGGAGAAGGGCACTGAGGAAGTTTGAATGGGGACATACTCCCGTATGTGCAACAAAGCTTAAGATCTCTTGTGGGAAAAGTGAGGAACCTCTGCGGAGTGTAAGAAATATGACATGTTACTCCGTGTTTCGGGAAGGAGTTACGAACGCGGCAGGAAAGGAACTCCATAAATTTCTGGTAAACCTATGAAGGCAGACGGACATAGCTTTTCTGAATAAAAGCAACCATTTACGAAATGTTTACGAAAACCTGCAAGCCTATGACCTTTGGTCTGTGGCTATAGATAGTGCATCAAATGCTTATTTTAGTGAACTTGTTGAGTACGCTCGTACTCAACCATATCTTCTTAACCCTTGCTAGATTCTGAAGATAATAAAAACATCATGTACATCAACATATGCTCAAGGGAATCGTCTTAAAATCTCAAGTTCTTCAATGAATTCAACATATACATCAACTGTGAAGTGAAGGCGAAGTTCCTAATTAGATAGGAGTATTATTTCTAACCATAGAACCTATTTCTGTAGAGCATTGATATAACAGCAATTGCCAGCCAAATAGTTTAGAAACTAGTCTATTAGTATGATATTTATGAGTTATTATTTCTGATTTTTCTTTGTAATAAGTTGCTTTCTCTCTATATAACCTAGAGTGTTCTATGGATCTTTTGTAAAGAGTCGAGTTGTAATCTATAGTCATGTCTTGGACCTGCTATGTTTCTGTTGTATCACTCTAAGAGATGTAATACTTGTGGAATGGTGTTTTATTGGTGTTATATCAACGACTATAGTTTAGTACATCATGCAGTGGTATGCTGGGTCACCGCAGTGGAGCAATATCAACTATTTTTTTTAAATAATACATTTTTATTCAATTTCACAAATAATACACGAAACGAGAAATTTGCAAATCTAACGGGCCGTCGTCTTTTGAAAAGACGACGGGAGCTGGTCTTCTTTTGGAAAGACGACGGGCTGATTCTTTGGTTGAAAAGACGATGGGCTGGGGCTGTCGTCTTTTGGAAAGACGATGCAAGTCGTCGTATTTTGGAAAGACGATGGTGTGTGTCGTCTTTCGAAATGAAGACGACGGCATTGATCATGCATGCTACATGATGTTTATCACGTCTAAATACATTTTACGGTTCGGAGTATTGTTTCGTGTCGTTTCTCCCGCCATATCTTCGCGTCGTTTTTTCCCGCCATTCTTTCCCGCCGATTTTTCCCGCCACTCCTTCCTTCCAATTTTTCCCGCCACTCCTTCCTGCCGATTTTCCCGCCAGTACTTTCCGCCCTTTTTTCCCGCCACTACTTCCCGCCATTTTTTTCCGCCACTACTTCCCGCCTTTTTTCCCGCCTATTATGTTCGGTGCCTCTATAAATCCGGGCAACGAGATGTATCTCTTCACCCAGTTCATCTCTTCCTCCTCTTACTCTAGTTCATCTCTTCCTCCTCTTACTCTCTCATTTCCCTCCTCTCCTCTCCTCTTGCTCTCGCATTTCCCTCCACTCCTCTCCACTATGACCGACGCGTTTCCCTAGCCGGCACAGATGTCCGTTGAGATTTTCCAAGAAGCCTGAAATGTTACGATAGGCGATGAACCAGCCCAATGGGAGATGGTGGTAAGGAACTATGATGCTCTCGTTCTGCTTGGTAAGGAACTTCATCGAAGAGTGTGGAAACTGAAGACCCCAAATCAGGTACGAGAAGAGCTTATCAGGATCCAGGCAAGGTGGGACACGCTAGACTTCAAGAGTGAAGCTTACATGCTGCAGAAGGCTGAGTAACCTTAGGCCTAGATAGAAGAGAGCGAAGATGAGGATGATATGTTCATGCCGCCACCCGTTGGAATCAAGGCGAGAGATGAGTGGGAGAAGAGGCAGGAGAAGAAGAAAGCGCAGGCCAAGAAGAGTGAAGCTGACATGCTGCAAAAGGCTGAGTCACCTAGGGCATCTATAGAAGAGAGCGAAGATGAGGATGATATCTTCATGCCGCCACCCGTTGGAAGCAAGGCGAGAGATGAGTGGGACAAGAGGCACGAGAATAAGAAAGCACAGGCCAAGAAGAGCAATGACAATAAGAGCAAGGGAGAGATATCATCAAAGGGAAAGGGCGAGGCATCGTCGAAGGGAAAGGGAAAGGCATCGTGCTAGGGATAGAGAGCGCTCTAATGTATGTACCGTAAGTTATGTTGAACTGTGTCGCAATCTATGTTGAAGTGTTTGTCTAATAAAATTATGAAATAATAGAAAGATGTCTCATATATATATATATATCTCATACATAGATAGATAAATGTGTGATACATAAGTAGATATCACTGGTGTCGACGGCGAGGTGGTGGAGGCCTCAGTGTACTCCATCCGTATCTGTGGGGTGGCATCACATCACGATGAGGTGTATCTGACCCTTCACCTTGATCATGCGTATCCTGTGTGGGGATAGGTGGTGGAGTACCTGGCTGATACTGGCCATGTAGGGTTCGCAGCATAGAAAAACAAAATTTTTCCTACGATGGGAACTATGTACCAAGATCTATCTACTAGATGCAAACAACATGCGGATGTATATCCGTAGAGAACATACCCTTGAAGACCGACAAAGCTTAACAAGTTCAACTCGTGGTTGATGTAGACGATCTCTTGCCGATCTCAAGATCGAGAGGAAGTCCTAGCGCCGCAGCGAGCCGCATCCGCTCGCACACACGTACAAGACACCAGGCAACCTCCGCCTCCTCGCTCCAGCGATGCAGCGGAAGCACAACCCTTTCTTGCCGAATAGCCATCGGGAACATGTATCTCGCTAGTCCGAGACCATGGGGGATAAATTCTAGAGGGGGAGAGAGATCCTTCACGAGGAGGTGTGAGAGACAAGTGAGAGGAGGGGCTCCTTTTATAGGAGGAGGGGGGCACCCAAGGGGGTGGCCGCCGGCCATGGGGATGCCCCCTCCCCTCCTTCATTCATGTGGGTGGACACTCCACTCACAAAATGTCCCTTCAATTTTCTCCACTCAAATGTCCACTCAAATTCCCATTAAATTTCCACCAAATTTAATGCAAACTCTCATTAAATAAAACTCTTTTATTTTATTCAGAATTTTGTCAATTACTTTAATGACAAACATTCACAAATAACCCCTTGCTAGAATTCCATTTCACATGCATAACCACTTTATGCAATTTCACCCGAAAACCTATTTAGGTATCTAGTGAAATAAATTCTTGCGCTTGTTTATTCTTTCGGCATGAAACATTTGCTCCAACTGGATGCCAGTGTCCCTTAAGTGTGTCACCCTATGGTTCGCGAATAATGCGGACATGATCGAGACTCTTCTCCGATGAATAATCAGTAGCAGGACCTGGAGATCCATACTGACTCCCACACATTCAACGATGACTTTTCCTGTGATTGTCGGAACCTTTTACGCTTGTATATTAATCCCTTTGTTTTACGATATATTACATGTCCGAGATTCGATCATCGGTATCTCCATACCTAGTTTGATCTCGTTACTGACATGCACTCTTTTCTCGTTCCCGTGATATAACATTCTAGTGATCAAATCACTTGCTTGCAAGCTAACCAATGTGATATCACCGAGAGGGCCCAGCGCATATCTATCCGTCATCGGGATGAACAAATTCCACTCTTGATCCATGATTCTCAACATAACACTTTAGTAGCTTTGAAGCCATCTTTATAGTCACCCAGTTACGGAGTGACATTTGATGTCAACAAGAAACTCTTCCGGTGTTAGTGATTGGCATGATCTCATGGTCTAAGGATTAGGACTACTTCGTAGTTTGTTTATAGCAATATAAACTCAATGACTTTGATCATAATGCTATTCTTTGGATGAATGTTCATCACACCATTACACTAATGTTGTGATCTCGTTATTAACAACATCCAATGTCTATGATCAGGAAACCGTGATCATCTTGTTAATCAACGAACTAGTTTATGAGAGAGGCATAACTAGGAACTTTTTGTTTGTTTATTAAACACACATGTATTAACGTTTCCGTATTAATACAATTATAGCATGTAAAATAAACATCTATCATATACTTGGAGTACACATAATAAACATTTTATTATTGCCTCTCACGGCATATTCCCTTCAGTCTCCCACTTGCACTAGAGTTCTGGTGTAGATCATGTTTTGCTCTAGGGAGAGTTTTAGTCAACGGATCTGCTACATTGAGATCCGTATGTACTTTACAAATCTTTATATCTCCATCCTTGACATGCTCGCGGATGGAGTGAAACCGGCGCTTAATATGCTTGGAATGCTTGTGAGACCTTGGCTCTTTGGCATTGGCAATGGCACCATTGTTGTCACAATAGATCACCATTGGGTCCAACGCATTTGCAACCACACCTAGTTCGGATATGAACTCCTTCATCCAAGCTGCTTCTCGAGCCGCTCAAGCAAAGAACATATTCGGCCTCCGTTGTTGATCCCGCCACCATAGGTTGTTTGGAGCTCCTCCAACTAACCGCTTCGCCATTCATGATAAATACGTATCCAGATTGAGACTTAGAGTCATCCGGATCGGTGTCAAAACTAGCGTCGACATAACACTTAGCGACGAGCTCTTCTTCACCTCCGTATACAAGAAACATATCCTTAGTTCTTCACAAGTACTTAAGGATATTCTTGACCGCTTTCCAGTGTTCTGAACCTGGATCCGATTGGTACCTACTAGTCAAACTAATAGCATGTGCCACATTCGGTCTTGTACATAGCATGGCGTACATTATAGAGCCTATGGCTAAAGCATAGGGGACCTTGTCCATTATCTCTCTTTCTTCCGCCGAAGCCGGACTTTGAGTCTTACTCAATGTCGTGCCTTGTGTCATAGGTAAGAACCCCTTCTTACTATTTTCCATTTTAAACTTCTTTAAAATCTTATCAAGGTATGTACTTTGCGATAGCCCTATTAGGCGCCTAGATCTATCTCTATAGATCTTTATGCCTAATATGTATGACGCTTCACCTAGGTCCTTCATTGAAAATTTGCTGTTTAGATAACTTTTAACACCATTTAAAAGATCTATATCATTTCCGATCAATAATATGTCATCCACATATAATATCAGAAATGCCACATTGCTCCCACTCACTTTCTTGTAAATACAAGCTTCTCCATAAGTTTGGACAAATCCAAACTCTTTGATTACCTCATCAAAACGGAGATTCCAACTTCGTGATGCTTGCTTCAATCCATAGATGGATCGCTGAAGCTTGCACACCTTGTTAGCATCCTTAGGATCGACAAAACCCTTTGGTTGTATCATATACAACTCTTCCTCAATATTACCATTGAGAAACGCGGTTTTGACATCCATCTGCCATATCTCATAATCGAAATATGCAGCAATTGATAACATAATCCTAACTGACTTTAGCATCGCTACGGGAGAGAATGTCTCATCGTAGTAAACTCCTTGAATTTGTCGAAACCCCTTTGCGACAAGTCGAGCTTTATAGACGGTCACATTACCATCAGCATGAGTTTTCCTTTTGAAAATCCATTTGTTCTCCACGTCCTTTCGGTCATGAGGTAAGTCCACCAAGTTCCAAACTTGATTTTCATACATGGATTCCATGTCGGATTTCATGGATTCTAACCATTTGTTGGAATCCGGACTCATCATCGCTTCTTCATATGTCGCAGGGTCATCATTTTCATCAACCATGAAATTCATGACAGGATTTCCGTACAGCTCGGGAGCTGCACGTGTCCTGCTTGACCTGCGAGGTTCGGTAGTACTCTCTTTCGGAGTTTCATGATCATTATCATTAGTTCCCTCTTGAACAGGTGGACCCAACTTCGGAACAACTTTCGGCGCTACGCTACTCGCCATACTTTGAAGAGAAGGTTCAATAACCTCTTCGAGTTCTACCTTCCGACTACTCACACCTTTCGCGAGAAACTCTTTCTCTAGAAAGGATCCATGGCAACAAAAACCTTGCCCTCGGATCTGTGATAGAAGGAATACCCAATAGTTTCCTTAGGGTATCCAATGAAGACGCATTTTTCCGCTTTGGGTTCGAGTTTATCCGGTTGAAGTTTCTTCACATAAACATCGCATCCCCAAACTTTAAGAAATGACAGCTTAGTTTTGTTTCCAAACCACAATTCATACGGTGTCTTTTCAACGGATTTAGATGGTGCCCGATTTAAAGTGAATGCAGCAGTTTCTAGTGCATAGCCCCAAAATGACAATGGCAAGTATGTCAGAGACATCATAGATCGAACCATATCTAATAAAGTACGATTACGACGTTCCGACACACCATTTCGCTGTGGTGTTCCGGCAGGTGTGAGTTGTGAAACAATTCCACACTCTTTCATGTGAGTGCTAAACTGTAACTTAGATACTCACCTCCACGGTCGGACCGTAGAAATTTGATCTTTCTATTACGATGATTTTCCACTTCATTCTGAAATTCCTTGAACTTTTCAAAGGTTTCAGACTTGTGTTTCATCAAGTAGATATAACCGTATCTACTCAAATCATCCGTGAAAGTAACAAAATAACGATATCCACCTCGCGCCAACACACTCATTGGACCGCATACATCAGAATGTATGATTTCCAATAAATCTATCGCCCGTTCCATTGAACCGGAAAACGGCGTTCTAGTCATCTTGCCCATAAGGCATGGCTCACATGTATCAAATGATTCATAATCAAGTGATTCCAAAAGTCCATCCGAATGGAGCTTCTTCATGCGTTTAACGCCAATATGACCTAGACGGCAGAGCCACATATATGCGGATATATCATCATTTAGTTTAATCCTTTTAGCATCAACATTATGAATATGTGTAACATTATTATCGAGATCCAAAAGAAATAAACTATTCATCATATGATGCATGACCATAAAAGATTTCATTCATATAAATGGAACAACCATTGTTCTCGGATTTAAATGAATAACCACTTTGCATCAAACACGATCCAGATACAATGTTCATGCTTAGTGCAGGCACCAGATAACAATTATTCAAGTTTATAACTAATCCCGACGGCAAGTGGAGAGGCAGCGTTTCGACGGTGATCACATCAACGCTTGATCCATTGCTGACACACATCTTGACCTCACCCCTTGCTAGCGGTCGCTTGTTCCGCAGCCCCTGATTCGAGTAACAAATATTAGCAACTGAATCGGTATCAAATACCCAGGTGCTACTGCGAGCACTAGTCAAGTACACATCAATAACATGTATATCATATATACCTTTGTTTGCCTTGCCGGCTTTCTTGTCTGCCAAATACTTGGGGCAGTTGCGCTTCCAGTGGCCAGTCCCCTTACAATAGTAGCACTTTTATCGACTTAGGTCCAACTCGGGTTTCTTTCGTGCACGGCAATAGGCTTGCCTCCTTACTTCCTTCCGCTTTTCCCTTCTTGTCTTTCTTGAAACCAGTGTTCCTATTGATCATCAACACTTGATGTTCCTTTTGATTTCCACTTCAGCTTTTAAGCATTGATGTAAACTCGGGAGACTTCTTCATGCCTTGCATATTGTAGTTCATCACGAAGCTCTTATAGCTAGGTGGCAGAGACTGCAGAACACGATGGATGCCTAAGTCAATGGGAATCGATATTCCCAAGGACACAAGCTTATCGGCGTAACCCAACATCTTGAGTACATGCTCACTAATGGAGCTGTGCTCTTCCATCATGCAGCTAAAGAACTTTTCTGAAGCGTTGTAGCTCTCTACAGCAGCATGTGTGTCGAAAATCATTTTCAACTCACCCATTGTATCAAAATCATTGCCATTTTCTAAACGCTTTCGAAGTTCTGGCTCTAGCCCATACAATATGCCGCAATGAACTAAGTTGTGGTCCTCCTGGCGAGTCTGATAGACATTCTTCTCCTCGTCAGGAGCATCATCAAAAGGTGGGGGGCCTAACGGCGCTTCTAGCACATATTGATTTTGTGTAGCAGAGAGGAGAATCCTCAAATTCATGGCCCATTTGGTAAAGTTGCTACCGTTCGTTGCAAGTTTCTCTTTCTCCATGAACACATTGAAATTAAAAGCAGGTGGTGCCATCTACAACATAATTTGTAAAGTTTAGACTAAGTGTATGATAGATTGAGTTCAACTAATCCATATTACGAATGAACTCCCACTCAAAAACGACATCCCTCGTGCCTTTTTGGTGATTACATGAACCAAATCCACTACACCAAGTCCGATCATCACGTGAGTCGGTGTAGCTTCAAAGGCAAGCATCAAATGGGCATCATATCAACTATATGACTCATGCTTAACCTTTCGGTCCGTGTTCCAAGTCCATGTTTGTACATGCTAGGCTCGCCAAGTTAGAACCTTAGTATTCGCGTGTGTAACTGTTTTACACCCGAAATATGGTCGTGGATCCAAGAACACTCGATTATCACGTGATGTCTTGGAGCGACGAAAACATAATCGGTGCATACTAAAGGAAGAACACATTCTTATCTTGATATTTAAATGAGGGATCATCTTATTATGCTAACAAAGCGCTAAACAAGCAATATAAGATGCTATCAAACATCACATGTTTATTAGTGAAATGATATGGTTCCCGCATATGATCTCTATCATGTGCACCGTGGTATGATTACTATCATACATATATGTGTAAGTCCAAGGTCTATGGAGATTACACACAATGTGTGTTGTAAGAGTATCATCTCATACTTCTACTTACAACACTACCATATCATAACACTAGCCCAGCAACAATCTAAACTAGACGCCTCTAATTTATCCATTGCAAGTTTTACGTGGCTTAGGGCTTTCGAGATAGAACCTTTCTTACCTACGAACATGAACCACAACGAGGATAACCAAATTGTTGACAATTCGTTGCAAAATAGATATTGACTATAGTAGGAGAGACAAACACCCGCTATCCACTTATGCAAACTAGTTGCATGTCAAACGTGGAACAGGTCTCATGTGCGAGGACATGTAAAGTTTGTCTGGGCCGCTTCATCCCACTATGCCACCAATATCCAAAATTACAACAAAGGAGCAACAACATGATCATCATCGCCTACATACTCATATGTGTACTACCCGTGTAAAGCATCTACGCATAGATCCGGCTCTGATACCACTGTAGGGTTCGCAACATAGAAAAACAAAAAAATTCCTACGATGGGAACTATGTACCAAGATCTATCTACTAGATGCAAACAACGGGCGGATGTATATCCGTAGAGAACATACCCTTGAAGACCGACAAAGCTTAACGAGTTCAACTCGTGGTTGATGTAGACGATCTCTTGACGATCTCAAGATCGAGAGGAAGTCCTAGCGCCGCAAAGCAGCAGCGCATCCGTGCTCTCACACACGTACAAGACACCGGGCAACCTCCGCCTCCTCGCTCCAGCGATGCAGCGGAAGCACAACCCTTTCTTGCCGAATAGCCACCGGGAACATGTATCTCGCTAGTCTGAGACCATGGGGGGATAAATTCTAGAGGGGGAGAGAGATCCTTCACGAGGAGATGTGAGAGACAAGTGAGAGGAGGGGCTCCTTTTATAGGATGAGGGGGGCACCCAAGGGGGTGGCCTCCGGCCATGGGGCTGCCCCCTCCCCTCCTTCATTCATGTGGGTGGACACTCCACTCACAAAATGTCCCTTCAATTTTCTCCACTCAAAAGTCCACTCAAATTCCCATTAAATTTCCACCAAATTTAATGCAAACTCTCATTAAATAAAACTCTTTTATTTTATTCAGAATTTTGTCAATTACTTTAATGACAAACATTCACAAATAACCCCTTGCTAGAATTCCATTTCACATGCATAACCACTTTATGCAATTTCACCCGAAAACCTATTTCAGATTCTAGTGAAATAAATTCCTGCGCTTGTTTATTCTTTCGGCATGAAACATTTGCTCCAACTGGATGCGGTGTCCTTAAGTGTGTCACCCTACGGTTCGCGAATAACGCAGACATGATCGAGACCCTTCGATCAATAATCGAGCGGACACGGACATCCATATGACTCCCACACATTCAACGATGACTTTTCTTGTGATCGCTAACCTTTTACGCTTGTATCTTAATCCCTTTGTTTCACGATATATTACATGTCCGAGATTCAATCATCGGTATCTCCATACCTAGTTTGATCTCGCCGACATGCACTCTTTTCTCGTTCCGTGATATAACATTCTAGTGATCAAATCACTTGCTTGCAAGCTAACCAATGTGATATCACCGAGAGGGCCCAGAGCATATCTATCCGTCATCGGGATGAACAAATTCCACTTGATCCATGATTCTCAACATAACACTTTAGTAGCTTTGAAGCCATCTTTATAATCACCCGCCACGGAGTGACGTTTGATGTCAACAAGAAACTCTTCCGGTGTTAGTGATTGGCATGATCTCATGGTCTAAGGATTAGGACTACTTCGTAGTTTGTTTATAGCAATATAAACTCAATGACTTTGATCGTAATGCTATACTTCGGATGAATGTTCATCACACCATTACACTAATGTTGTGATCTCGTTATTAACAACATCCAATATCTATGATCAGGAAACGTGATCATCTTGTTAATCAACGAACTAGTTTATGAGAGAGGCATAACTAGGAACTTTCTGTTTGTTTATTAAACACACATGTATTAACGTTTCCGTATTAATACAATTATAGCATGCAAAATAAACATCTATCATATACTTGGAATACACATAATAAACATTTTATTATTGCCTCTCGGGGCATATTACCTTCAGGCCAAACCAATCTACCTGCTCATGTTGTGTCTACTGATCATGGTCGTTAGTAGTGTCCCATGAACCGTAGTCTCCTGCCCGTGTACAAGAAATTAAGTATTGAACAATGTCATACTACATCTAACAATAGTAGGAAGGGACAAGCTTACCCTGAGGATGAGATTTTGGTCGATAAGCAAAGTCCATGTAGGGGATCTGCTCCTGCCACTGTTCAAAAGTAATCTGGTTCTGCTGTCACTAGTCGATATTAAACTGCGATTGTTGCCACGAGTCAGACGTAAACTGTGATTGCTGCCAACCCGAGCCTCAAGCATGGTCTGGAGGTGGTGCTCTCGGCGGCGCTTGCTGTGGGAGTCGTGGACGAGGCCCGTGGCAGAGTGGAGGAGAAATATGCTCCCCGTGCCACCTCGAGCCTCCATCCTGGTCTGGAGAAGGTGGCTACTGCATCGGTGGATGTTGGGCGCGCTCCTCCATGGATCAACGCGGTGGGCGCTGCTGCGTGGAGCGACGTGGGGCGCGCTCCTCCACCGAGTGACGCGGTGGGCGTTGTGCTGCTCGGTGTTGAACGACGTCTGAGACACTGGTGCACGTGATGGTCGCGTAAATACGCTGCAGCTTCTCCTTGACCCGCTGGGCAAAGGACCCAGCCTACTGATGGGGCACAAGAGGAATGGACGAAAGCGATCGTCCGTACTGAGCCACCTCAGTTTGTAGCTCCCACGTCATGTTGGCATGCATTTGTCTCATAGTTAAGTATGCACTACAAAGGCACTCATGTTGATTATTCTCTAAATAAAGTACTTACTGCTGACTGTCTGGACTCCAGTGTTGACTGGCTAGGGTATATCTCATCGTCACGTGCATGTGGAATGGGACGTAGCCGTTTTATCGACATGTACCTCTGTTAGTATCTGTGGAATAGATCCATATCAAACAGGCCAGCGCGCCACACTTGTGTCGGTGCATTCCGCCACTCGTTGACGTAAATCCCAACCCGCTGGAGCCATTGAGTGGCAGTCTTGATAGTTTTCCGAGAGTACCTATCATTAGTATTTGTTAGACCATCATTAAAGAACAGAGATGAAGTATAAGACACATTCCTGATGTACATATATTTACTTACGTGTGCACGACATCTGGAAGGGGAACATCCGAACGTGAGGGATCTACCATATGGCAAAGACCGAACTGCCGCATGACCCTCTGTTAAGACATCTCCTCAACTAGGCAATCGAAGATGATCTTCGATTTAGTCAGCCAGTACTCTCGATCTCTAGTGCATATAATAGATAACCCACCGGGATATCATGTGTGTCGTGCGTGCAGGGTGTACGGTTCCCAAATCACGACATCCTCTTTCAATGTGTCGAACTTCTCGCTAAACGATGGATAGCATCTAACGACTTGCCCTCCCGCGAAACGACACTGCATGACAAAATAGTTGTTAGTATCCTTCATATTGTAGTACCAGAAGTGCAATTTATTAAGACATTACACTGACCTTGGGATGGGTCCAGTGAGTGCCAAATGTAGGCAAGTCAATTTGCTCTTCATCGAACAACAAGTCAGACTGGTAGACAATTGTTTCATGTTCCTGGTTGCCGACTATTTGGTTGACACTTACTTCTAGACGGACGATAGGGAACCTCTCCCATGACCACAATTGCAGCAACAATGGGCATCCTAGCAAGGCAGAACTGTCCTTGGTTAACTGGCAAGCATTGCACATACCTCGGTACGTAGCTGCTAAGACAGCTGAACCCCAACTCCACTGTGTGCATTCTTCCTGGCACGTCGCCTCCACGATCCCTCCAGCAAAATGGATGTATCGTGCACTAATGGTCGACACGTGGTTCTAAGTGAACATCACCTTCCTGAGTAGCCACATAATGTATGCCTCTAGGCTGCGTGTAATTTGTGGCACAGTCATTGGAGTGGCTGGGAACCCAAACCTCTAGATCTGCATTGGCAAATAGAACAATTATCAGTACCTGATACTGCTCCAACCAAATAGAACAAACACAAATAAATAAAACACATCTGATACTGATCCAACCATCCAAATTTTGGCCCATATTTATCATGGGCAAAGGCCTGAGCTCCATCACGGATGCCAAAAAACCGTTGGGCCATGTCTTGGGACCAATTTGCCGGTGGATCCACTGGACCTATGGGCACGCCAGCCAACGGAAGTCCCAGCAAGTACGAGACGTCCTGAAGGGTAGGATCCATCTCTCCCCATCGAAAATGGAAAGTGTGAGTCTCAGGCCTCCATCGATCCACCAAGCACGTGAGCAAAGACGAGTCGTACTATAGGCAACTAATCTGGAACCCAAGGTATCGCCCGTCTATCTCCTCCATACGAGTGGCCTCAACCAAATGAACGAATGGTAAGAGCCCAGCCCACTTCAATCTGCATATGGAGATAGCACAACAGTTTAGTTACTCTGGCGCATAAATATTCCAACAACAAGAGAAATAAATGTCACATGCCTCTGAAGCCAATCAGGGTGTATGCACCAGTTCGACATGGGAGTGCGAGTCACTAGGTGCTTCAAGGTCCCTGGGTTAGCATCCAGTACCGTCGACCGGTGCTTTCTATCTATATCAGCATTCAGCAAAGATCCTGCCATCTGCACATTACAAATTTAAGACATAGTTCCACACATATTACAAATTTAAGACATAATTCCACGCATATTACAAATTCAAGACATAGTTCCACACTTGTTACAAATTTAAGTCATAGTTCCACACATATTACAAATTTAAGATATAGTTCCACACATATTACAAATTTAAGATATAGTTTCACACATATTACACATTTAGTTTCTTCCTCTGCCTCTTCTTCCTCTGCCTCTTCTATGCATATATAAAATGAGAATAACACTCAATGAAGCACCCTCAAATTAGGTTCCTCGGGCAACATAAAGTGTTGGATGTCCACGTAGATGCCTGGATTCCTAGCCTGCAGTGTCTGGAGCATCCTAACAACACAGTCATACCCGTCTCGAAACGAACCAAACCTTGCCTTCAGTGCCCTCTGCTTAGTACTCCAAGCCTTCCCGTATGAAATATTATAGAAGAATCTGACAGAAACTTTGTTGATGATAGCTTTCACACCCATGGATTTGCCCTCTACTATCTCTGTGTATAACAGTCTAGCCAGGAGGGTTGACGTGAGGTTACGATGGTCTTGAAGGATACTGTCAATTCACATGTGTGCATCACAACATCGGTGACCTTCCAGTTTGTGTCATACCTAGGGACATGGGCATGCACCCTTGCAGAACATCCGGCTACCTCGCAAACCAATGTCAAATATTTTTGTGATGACACCTTCGTTTTCAAGACCCGTTGCATGGACATTGACCCCTCAACGATTGCTTCCTGCAGATGTCTCTTGCTAGGATATAATGCACCCAGAGAGATGTTGTTCGCGTGATACTGCCACGCAAAATCATGCCCATCGTTCACAGTCATTGCTGCTGTGTTGTCATTATTCCATGATGCCGGAATAGGTTGGCCGATCTCTTCATGATCAGACTCGCCAGAATCATCAGCAGTATCACTATTGCCTTCTGAGTCTTCAGCTTCCATTTGATGTTGAAACAAACCATCATAAATCTCGTCCTCATCAGCTTCACCACTGAATATGTCTTCCCCTAATCCTTCACCACCATCCTTCGATACGTAACCATCACCCCGGTGTGTGCATAGCTACTGTGACCTGATTCATAACCGCCGCCACCCTCTTGGCCCTGACTACTCTGGCCTACTGTCCTGGGCTTCACTGCTTTGGCCATGATCATAATCACCTCCAGCATGACCGGTCTGACTACTCTGGCCATGATCATACACAACCTCTTTCACCACGGGTATCACTAAGAGACTAGGGTTAATTACTCTTTTTTGGCAAGCTTGCACAAATTTGACCCATTTATGTTGCTCTTCTATTGGCCTTAAATAAAAATTAGGGATTTGCCTTGACTTAGTCCATAAAGCATGCACACCGACAATATGGGTCGGAGGAAGCCCTAAACAAGCACATAACCAATCCTTCAACTAAGTAACGGGCACTGTTTTTAGGATTCTAAAGCACTTAATCCATAAAACTAAACTCTCTCAAATCAACTCCGTGCTGGTTTGTTCTGACGAAACCAACACCATAGAAGAACCTAAACACTACATTATTTGACATGACTTTCGACCTAAAAAAATATCGAAAATAATCAAATACACGTACATTGACACATAATACTCCACAAATATCTTGCATCTAACAAACCCCATCAAAGGCTACCTATAAACATACACAGATGACTATAATTAGCAAGAAATTAGGGTTTACCTTGAAGCATGCGAAGTCCTGCCGTGCAGCAGCCTCAGGTCAATGGATCGACACCTCCACCATGCAGCTTCCTCAAGCCCCAGCACCAGCCTCCACCATGGCCATTGCTCAACAAGAACACCACCAAATCCCTCCACCAAAACGACTCAAATCACTACACCAGGCTATCCCATTAGTAGATCGGGACTCTACTAGCTTGCTAAATATGTAACAACACCGAGTTTGGATAGAAATCTGGGCTAAAAATCGGTGCAGCACCTTGTGGAAACGAGAGCAAGCAAGAGGGAAAGAGGAAGAACGGAGAGAGAGAGAGAGAGAGAGAGAGAGAGAGAGGAGGATGACGACGGGCCGACGCTGAGCTATATGCTGGGGGCGCGTCATCCGTTCAACAGACGAACCGCGCGTCGTCCATTCAATAGATGACCACGCGCTGCACCCCTTTTCGACCGACAACGTCGAGCGCTGGTCGTCTTTTGGACTAAAGAAGACAGCCGCTATCGGCTTTTCAAATAAAGACGACCGGACTGTCGTCTTTTGAACTAATGAAGCAGCATGCTCGTCTTTTGCACAGACAACGGCTGATAGATTTGCAACATTTTAATTCCATGTATTATTTGTGAAATTGAATAAAAAATGTATTATTTTAAAAAAAATAGTGAAATATCATGTGTGCAATACTAGTGCAATATCAATACTACTTTGGTAACAGTACTTTGTGTTAATAGATATGGCATTTTTGCCGACAAGAAACACAAGTATATTTGGTCTACATTGTCGTGCAACCACTGACTATAGGTTTTGTAAATCAAACTAAACGAAAAACTGCTGTACACATTGGTTACTGATATGAAAAGCTTGACTATGTGATAAAAATAAACGAAAAATGCAGTACACATGTCATAATATTCATGAATTGGTTACTGATATGAAAAGCTTGACTATGTGATAACTCTCCTATCATGAATAATACTTAATCAATATTTTTACTTCTTAACAATGAAATTCAGACTCTACATACACTATATACTATAAATTTTGTACACTACATAAGGCTAGTGAGATGACAGAGTGCTAGCTAACCATGGTGAAAATCAATACCAGACTGATAGGTTCTGGTATCAAACTGAATTTTGCATCTTCCACAAATATATGGTTAATTAAGACATGGATAGAAGCTAAAAGGTCATGGATTAAGACGGTTGCTAATTGTAGAAACTACTCACTAAAACTAACATGTAAAAGATATAGATTAGTTGACAAAATTAACATGTATAGAAACTACTCACCAAATTTCAAGAAACTACTTATGACAAGCATCAAATTAATTTCAAATCAGGTTTGAGCCATCTAAGAACTGTAAAACCCGCCGACCATCTAGGTTTGCGCCATCTAGGATCTAGTACAAAAAGACCAGGGACGAAGTACACACTTGACGACCTCCCCCATGGAGTGGATGGAGTAAAGGTCGACTATGGAATCGTTAAATGGTGGAGGTCGGCTATAGCCTTCACCACAAATGGGATCTTACGGGGACGAGCTCCATAGAGATGATGGTTAATTGTGGGGCCGGATGAGAGGGGGTGCCGCCGATGTCAAAGGGGAGGCGACAGGTCATCCTGCGTCGACACTGAAAGATGGAGGCTACTACGTTAGTATGGGCCAAAGGAGAGAGGTAACAACGTCGATTTGAGGCATGGGGGGAGGGGGGGGGGGGGAACTGAACCTAGGAGTACCTGTAACACCCGCACAACCCTCACCCCTAGGCATTATGCTCGCATGAAGTGGACTTGGGCAGACCAACATGTTGGTCATTTGACGGGGGTGGCGCCCTCAGTCCCACGCCATGCGAAGAGTTATTTTATGAAATGTTTACATCGGAGATTTAATTTTTAAATTTGTATCGTTCAGAGGTTGATATCGTTCAGAGGCTGGTGATCCACTGCACAGATTACGGGGACCAACCACGCATTGTCTTGTCTTGAAGTGCCTTTTTCTACCATAAAGCGTGAAGGTGCTGTCAGCGCTGATGCATCGAGCAGATCAGCCCGATGTGTAGAGGCCACCGGCAACGCGTCCATACCACGGTAGGTTGGACCGCGTCCACCCAGGATCGAGCAACAGTTGAGCGTCCAAGCCCGAAACCTCCCTCACTGTCTCTGCCTTTTCCGCCGGTCATCCATCCCACCAACTCCCCACCCGTCGCCTCCTCCTCCCGCAAAGCAATCGAGCTGCTGCTAAAACTCGAAGCAGAAAAAAATAAAAAAAGGAACGGCGGCATCCCGCCTGGATCGCCGGCTATAAAAACCGCGCCACCCCCCTCTCGCTCACCAGCTCTCCACCAAGAGCTACCTACTAGAACTACTTTAATCATAGCACCGCTGCGCCGTCCGTACCACGCGTGTGACCGCGGCTTCTTCCTCGTAGAGACGACCCTTTCGCTTTAGTTTCCCCTCCGAGTCCCAGATCTGCAGCGAGAAGGAGAAGATGAAGATCACGGTGCGGAGCTCGACGGTGGTGGTGCCGGCGGCGGAGACCCCGCGGGTGCGGCTGTGGAACGCCAACCCGGACCTGGTGGTGCCGCGGTTCCACACGCCCAGCGTCTACTTCTACCGCCGCGGCGGCGGCGGGACGGCGGCGACGCGTGCTGCTACTTCGACGCGGCGAGGATGCGGCGCGCGCTGGCGGAGGCGCTGGTGCCCTTCTACCCGATGGCGGGGCGGCTGGCCCACGACGAGGACGGGCGCGTGGAGATCGACTGCAACGCCGAGGGGGTGCTCTTCGTGGAGGCCGACGCGCCCGACGGCGCCGTCGACGACTTCGGCGACTTCGCGCCCACCATGGGCCTCAAGCGCCTCATCCCCACCGTCGACTTCACCGGGGGCATCTCCTCCTACCCACTCCTCGTGGTCCAGGTAACTACTAGTAATTCCAGCTCATGTGTATCTATCTCATCACGCGCCAGCAGCAGAGTAGGACGTGTGCCGACGAAGCATAGCTCCGCACCCACCCACCAGCTGGGGTTGCGTGGCGACGAGACGGGTTTGACCGCGGCACAAACGGACGGTCCAGCGTCGCTTTCAGGAACCTGTCTCGGCCGTCGGCGCCTGCACGCGTGGACTGTGTCAGTCACGTTAGGCGCGGCCAGACAAGGAAAATATATACTCCTGCTAGTAGTATACTAGTGCAAATATCCAAGTGGTCTGCGTGTCGGCCGTGCCATTAGCTCTCGGTCAGCAGTGACCTTCTTCTTCTAGAAGCGTGAGACTTTCAGTTTCAGTTGTCTCTATATTGAAGTGAAGCATCCACACCCTAGTTGTGGTATGCACGCCGAATAATTGCTGCTCCAAACTATCCAGGTCTCGGCAAAAGAAAAAAATCACCACTGCTGAAGTTGTAGTACCAGCATCATGTTCTCCGGTGGCGGAGCTAGGCCAAATCAAAGAAGAGAAAAAAAAATTAACGTTTAAGCTAGTGTGTTGCTGCTGTTGCAGGGTAATTCGGAGGTACAAGTGATTTTTTCAAACTATGCAATCGCTAGCTAAAAATTTGAAAAGAAAAAAATACACATGCTATTGTGTTTGTCTTTCGGCAATTGAAAGAAAATTGGAGGTGGATTAATTCGATGGCTCGCTCTGCAACGCCATTAACGCTGCTGGGCAGCTGGACCTTGGGCTAGTGCTCCAATGGCGAGTTGGCAACCTCTTGGACATACCCTGTGAGATGCCAACGACCGGCGGCTACTGCATCCTCGTTTTTTTTTTAATCCTTTACCATCGATGATGTTGCCTAATCACGAGTTGAATTAACATAAAACCATCGGCCTCTATTTCCAGATCGAAATTGTGCCCGTGCAACTCTGTAGCAGCTGGCATGCGTTATTGTTAGTCTGGATTTATCATTCCAGTTCGGTGATATATTAGTTATCACTTTCTAGATGGCAATTTCATTTGTTGACGTGACTAGATGGCAATATTTTCATTTCATAGGTCTTTGTAGCTAGGACTCATGTCAACAAATGTAATGCCAAAAGACAAAAAACTAGTCGATGTCACGACTTAGCTTTCACGCGATACAATTGTGATACAATTATTTTGTTGGTGTTGTGATTAGGGCATGAATACAAATTCAGGTAGTGGAACCCGGAGCTATGAGCTCCACCCATGTGGGAAGTGTGAACATCAACGTGAATGTACCGGATGGCTCATGATATGACTTAGGCATAATAGAATATCAGACGACTTAGATTTAGCAAAAAAGAATGACAAAATTGGTACAATGAATAATTCCAACCCCTCTAAAAAATTATGAAAAACTATTTGATACTAATTGTTTGAAAGCGTCGTGCTACCAACTTAAGTTGAACTGTTCAAGCATGAAAGCGAACCTTTGTGTTGATAAGGTCGACAGATCATAATCTTGTGTATCCTGGCAACCACACCAATTGGCATCTGGTCGCTTGCTGCATGTTCTTGCTTCGGATGCACAGTACATGTCGGTTGCAAGAAAGTGATTGCCCACCTGGAATGCTGCTGACCTTTCTTGAGCTAGGAAGCAACCTGTAGCTATCCTGTTTGGTCGATCCATACTTGTAGTTAATTGATTGTACATCGTGTGGCTGATTAAGGTATCGTGAGCGCAAAGTAAGATGATGTTGGACATTGTGCAAGCCTGGTGGAATAATACATTGAAAATGCAAGATGCGGAATAATAATTGTATGCAGGCCATTGAGTACTATTGTTTTCCTTGGACTAAATTGAGTACTATTGTTTTCCTTGGACTAAATTGAGTATTGTTAGTGGGATGGCAAAGTGTGGTAAACAGTAATTACTGAATGCAGCCTGTTCCACTTGTGTTTGTACGATTGGCTGTCAGTCAAACCATCAGAGTCGCACAAGGCTGCCTCTTGCTACTCCTGTCCGCTTCACCCTTCTATTTCATTCACCTAATACGTTGTGCCGTCATGTTAGAAACACAATGATAGCACTAATGAGATCTGACTTCAGTTCATTTCTAACTTTTATCTGAATCTTGTAATCGTATTGAACAGAATAATCATAACGTTGGAACATTTTCGATCCTAATTCTCATGATTTTGCTCCAGGTGACCCACTTCAAGTGCGGAGGCGTCGCCCTCGGCATAGGCATGCAGCACCACGTCGCCGACGGCTTCTCCGGCCTGCACTTCATCAACTCATGGTCTGACCTCTGTCGCGGTGTCCCGATCGCGGTCATGCCATTCATCGACCGCACCCTACTCCGGGCCCGCGATCCGCCGGTCCCGACCCACCCGCACATCGAGTACCAGCCCGCGCCCGCCATGCTGGGCTCGGAGGAGCCGCAAGCCCTCGCCGGCAAGCCAGAGTCGCCGCCCACGGCCGTGGACATCTTCAAGCTGTCCCGCTCCGACCTGGGCAGGCTCCGCGCTCAGCTCCCCACGGGCGAGGGCGCGCCACGGTTCAGCACGTACGCGGTGCTCGGGGCTCACGTGTGGCGGTGCGCGTCCCTGGCGCGCGGGCTGGCCCCGGAGCAGCCAACCAAGCTGTACTGCGCAACGGACGGGCGGCAGCGGCTGACGCCGACGCTCCCTGACGGGTACTTCGGCAACGTCATCTTCACGGC
Organism: Avena longiglumis; assembly: GCA_030063025.1. Classification (NCBI taxonomy): domain Eukaryota; kingdom Viridiplantae; phylum Streptophyta; class Magnoliopsida; order Poales; family Poaceae; genus Avena; species Avena longiglumis. The sequence goes on from CP125978.1 coordinate 425,304,068, forward strand.
CACGCCGCTCGCCGAGGCGGGCAAGGTGACCGGCTCGCTGGCGGACGGCGCGACCACGATCCAGGACGCGCTGGAGAAGATGGACGACGAGTACTGCCACTCGGCGCTGGACTACCTAGAGCTGCAGCCGGACCTGTCGGCGCTGGTCCGCGGCGCACACACGTTCCGGTGCCCCAACCTCGGGCTCACCAGCTGGGTGCGCCTGCCGATCCACGACGCCGACTTCGGCTGGGGCCGGCCCGTGTTCATGGGCCCCGGCGGCATCGCCTACGAGGGGCTCGCGTTCGTGCTCCCCAGCGCCAACCGCGACGGCAGCCTGTCGGTGGCCATCTCGCTGCAGGCCGAGCACATGGAGAAGTTCCGGAAGATGATCTTCGACTTCTGAAACTGAAATGAACAAACAGCACGCCCGCAACCGCAACAGTTTGCATAATGAAAGACGGAAGTACCTGAGCGAAGGGGCAGTGGGCGATCTTGATTACAGCTTACTACTAGGATGCAGCAATGATTCTTTGATTTCCAGACGTAGTTACTGCAAAATTCCCCCTTCTTTCCTGCCACTTTGGGCAGGGAATATTTTAATGCGTCTTATTATCAAACTTCGACAAATGTATTTGCATAATGAACAGTTGATACGTGCAAAATACGTAACATTATAAACGTTAATAAGGTTGTTCCTCTTTATTTCCTCGCTCTATTTCTTCGATGATCATCGATAAAGCTAGAGCGGCATGTTTCAGATTGGTCTTTTCGGAGGCTGGTCAGTTTGAAGTGAACTGCACGTATTGTTCCTACAAAAAACCATTTCTCACCGACCTGATAACTGGCGAGAAGTGCAAAATAGTGCTACTCCCTCTAAATGCAGAGTACATCTCGCCAGAACCGGACAGAGAATCTTAATCTGGTACGACTCGCAGCGCAAACGTGGGCGGCCACATGCGTCGCGTCACGTAGACTACATGATGACAACGGATGTTGGTTTAGGTCAATTCCTGGTACTGCTGGCTGAACATGCTAGTAGGTGTGGGTTGCTTGTGGGAGCTCGCTGACTCCTAGAGACTTGAGATTTAATTCAGGTTTGTTGCCATCGCATACTGACCAACCTAAGACCTGAGATGTGGCTGTGAAGATGTGAAGGAACTCTGTTTCGGTTAGATGGTGATCATTGGGCCCCGTTCACACACAGATGTGAAACGCCCACAAGGTCCAGATGGGTTAGGCAAGGGGCCACTAACCGAAATAGCTTCGCAATGTACCGGATTATGTTCAAAATTATATGGCTTCTGACAAATGCGATGCTTTTGTAGGGGCACAAAAGCAATGTTGTGGACCCCTAATGCGGACCATAACCCTGGTTGGCAGAGCAAGCGCGTGTACCATGGAATTAGAGAAGACAATATTTGTGTTAAAAGAAAATGGAGAAGATAGAAAAGTTTACTAGGATAAATTATTTGGTTTTCTATTAGTCCTTGTATATGTGATGATTATTTTTTTCAAAAACGTGGGATGAAGAGATGAGACCTGGTATAGTGGAAAGAAATGTCTTATCTTTAACGTTGAAGAGATCTCATAGCTAAAAGAAAACATACACATTTTTCTTGATTCTTCATATTTCACATCAGTAACCATCCTATGTGGGACAACTAAGGAAACTGGCATTTAAGTTTTTTTAATAAAATACAAAAGTTGTGATTATCATATCTCCCTCCATTCTAAAATATAATGCATGTAAATTTAGTAAAAAAAGACAAGGGTTACTTTACTTAGTTTGACCAAATATATAGAAGAGGATATCAACATATACCTCGCTGAATAAATACACAATGGAAATACATTTTATGGTGGATCTATTGATATTGATTTGGCATCGTAAACCTTCATATTTTTATCTACAACTTATTAAAATTTAAAAACCTTGACCTTTGGCTAAATTTATATACCTTATAGATTTTTAACATACGCTAGAAGTCATGTAAAAATAATGAAAAACATGTATACAAAGTTATTTTTATGCATAAGTCTTTTTCAAAATAGGCGACAATTCTTCTTTAATCCAACGAGCTCCATCTGATTCACTCCCCTAGCATGGTCATTTGTTAAGAAAACATCTGTTTCACAAAAACAAAAACACAGGCCACGCGGAAGATAGTTATCTGAACAAGAAGCAAACAAGGAAGATGAAACATAAGGGATAATGCATTTGCAATGTAGTCGATAATAAATTCTAGAAGTTGACACGTAAGACTACAAAACTCTTAAAAGCTCGCGTTGCTAGCAAGTACAATAAGCTTATAAATGCATGCTATAGGACTTTAAATAATATATTTAAGATGATATGGAGAGAGAAGATTAGTGGACTCTCATGCAAGAGCTAGATATACACGTGCTCCTAGGCACTTTGTAAGAGTGTAAGATGGGACTTGGCCAAATAAAATAGTACATAGTTATAGCTAACTATTAGGTTGACTATAGATGACATGGTCACTTCGAAGACAATCTTGGCTCGTCATTCTTTTATCACTTGTGCTCATCCATGCCATGGACTAGTACTAGTATGTTGCAAATCTCTATGGCTGGTCATAGTGCGAGTATCATAATACTAGTATCATGCATATGATACTAGTGTATGATATTATGTCTCTAGTGCATTGTATCATGTAGTAGTATCATAATAGTGGTATATTTATTGATTTATAGAATCTTCATGTAAAATGTGTGTACACGATTTACTTTCCATTATAATTTCTAGTTTTTTACGTGCTATGATACGGTATCTACCTATGATACTCTAATCACTTCTCTCTTTATTAATTATGACACCATGTCAGATTTTTACCAAATTGACATGCATGATACACCTTATGATACTAGCATTAGGACCAGCCTACGAGAGACTATGACCACATGTTGACATCTTGGCTCCACCGTTCCTCTTTCTCGGTCTCCAAGATTGCATGACATTTAATATATCCACAAAGGCTAAGGATCACAACACTAGGAATGGGTTTGTACACCCACTAGGAAAATAATACGCATATTAAGGGACATACAAAATGGTACTTTATCCACTATTAATATCTGATTTAGATTTTTTAGAAATAAAGCGATCTACTTCCTCCTTTTAAAAATATAAGATGTTTTAGGTTTGTAAAGTAAATATATCTAGACACCTTTTAATGTGTAGGTTTAAATCTTGACCATATAGAAGCCCATGCAAATCCCTAATGTAGTTGAGAGATAAGATTAACTTGTTAGATTTTCTGTCAACTATATGCTGGTTCCATGGTGGATTATCACAGCCATGCACCGTTTTGATGTTGTAATCAGTGTCACACCGTTTCCCCTTTAATATGATACACATGCTATGCGTATTCTATAAAAAAAATGTTGGTTCAATGTGGCCAAAGTTTGTAAGGGATGTTGCTTGATTCTCTATATAGGAATTCAACTGATCCAATGACCAGTCCTATTGTTTAAAACTATGTTGGGATTTGCATTGTGCGATTAGAATGACAAGTGTTTGTCATTTTCCTTGAGAAATATGATCTCATGACATCCATACAATAATGCTTTTCAATGTTCTTACTATATACTATATGAGTGTCATCTTCTTTTGATTTCCTGGTGAAGGAAACGTTTATTCTTTAAGCCGCTAGGATGATGATAATAATAATAATAGATAATGTACTATATGACTTACATTTATTGCCTTACTTAGATGATGTGTTGTGTAACAAGAGAATAACTTTAGTAGGGGTGTGCATAAAAACCAAAATCGAACCCCACAATCGAAATAATCGAAACCAGATTAACTGGAAGAAATTTGGTGTGTAAATATGATAAACCAAATTTAAATTAATAAGGTTTTAACCCTTGGTTAACCGAATAAACCAAAATAACGGAGATGCAGGGAGACCAGGAACTTCTTTTTTGAATGTTAGCTGGAGAGCTGCTAAATTCATTGAACAAATAGAAAATTGGTCCAGTTAATAAGGAAAACCAGAACCGAAAACCATACATTTGCCTAATTTATTATAAAAGGGCGAAAAGCAATACAACCGGGACGAGCCCAAACCTACAACACCACAAACCCAAGAGCTGGGCCAGTCGCAAGATGGTCGGTCAAAGGCTGCTAGCATTCACATTACTAACTTCTCGTAGACTCGGGCCAAATAAGCAAACAAAAAACATGCCAAAGCTCAAAACTGCATGACAGCCCCATGCAAATATTAAGTATACACATTGACACACGTATGTCTCGTCCAAGAAGCTGATGTTGTTTAGTCTTTTTAGTACTGCGAAGCATCAGATTTTTGTTGGGAGAAGATACACAACCCCCGTTGCTTGTGGTGACCACCGAGAATAGCTTCAATCAACAGATATGTAGCGAAAATAAAAAAAGCACATGCACAGGTGACTCAAGGATTTACGTGGAAAAACCTCCTCAAGGTGAGGAAGAAAAAAATCACGGGTGTGGACCCACGAGCTTCACTATAATCAACCTGGATACACGGTCTTCTCTAGAACATCTAGAGATATACAATGCACTTAGCATGTTGCCAACTGGGAAAAACAACAGCAACCACTTGAAAGAAAGATTACAATAAAACAGAGTATCTCAGTTTCTCTCCTCTTCGGTAATCAGAAAACTTCTCTTAAACCGTAGATCCAATCAAAACCAAACTTGGTATACATACTGGCATATGAGTACACGACATACATGCCAAATTTCAGCTCAATCGGACACCATTTGCCTGCTCAAACTATTCGTCTACCAAAACTGCTCAGGTTGAAACTGCAGCCTCGAATCGACTAACCCGCTTCAAAATCTGATGCTACATTGACCCAGATCTCAAACCAACTAACAAGATCAAGTAATCAAAGCAAGGAACAATATCACAAAGTTTGGAGCCAATCCAATCAAGTTTACACATCTAAACACCAGCTTGAAGATGAGGTCGATCTTAGAAATACAGGTAAATCACCTCTCCTTTTTCCTCTCTTCTCACTAGGTTACGGTGTTCTTGTGTGTTCTCACCCTCTCTCAGCAAAAACCACGTTTGCTTGCTTATATCACTTACTCTCTGAATGATGTCGGGAGGTTTTCTTTTCTACTCCTCTCCCAAGGAACACCTTAGTCGTTGGATACGAACCTTGATCAATGGTTGAAACGTGTTGGACTTTCACGGGCTAATGTTGGGCTGCCAACACACCTCCATGTGGAGGGACATGGCCCAACAAACTCCCCCTCCCGACATCATGGAGGGTCTCACTGCCAACTGGCAGTCATGTCGGCGAGCCGACGGCATACCTCGACCTTTCCTCTTGGCATCACCTTGGTCAACATATCAGCCCATTGCCATTTGTGTGCATCTTCTCAATTTGCATTTGCTTGGAATTCAGCACATCTCGAATCCAATAATATTGAAAATCAATATATTTTGACCTCGGATCAAAACTTGCATTCTTACTCGGGTGAACGACACTCTGATTGTCACAAAATAGCACATACTTGTCTTGCTCAAAACCAAGCTCACAAGCCAATCGTTTCAGCCACAATAGCTCCTTGCTCGCCTTGGTTACTGCGATCAACTTGGCCTCACTTGTGTTCAGCGCCACGCACTTTTGCAACCTGCTTTGCCATGCCACTGCTCCCCCTGAATGGGTAATCAAATAACCTAAAGTAGACTTCATTCCATCAACATCTCCAGCCAAGTCTGTATCTGAATATCCAATCATCTTGGGCTCACTACCACCAAAGCAAAGCTTTGTATTAGTGTTGGCCTAGAGATACCTGAAAATTCACTTCATGGCTTCCCAACGTGGTCTTCCTAGATTGGACATAAATTTTCTCACAATACTAACCATTTGAGCAATGTCAGGCCGTGTGCACACCATATCATACATCAAGCTCCTAATAGCTAAAGCATAAGGAACTTTTTGCATTTCCTTTTCCATCTCTTCAGTGGAGGGACATTGCTTTTTACTCAACTTGAAATGAGTTGCGAGTGGAAAACTCACTTCCTTTACCTTGTCCATCTTGAACTTGCGAAGTACCTTCTCAATATATTTCTCTTGAGACAAGAACAACTTGTTGGATTTTTTGTCTCTCTCAATTCTCATGCCGAGAATACACGTTGTTGGACCCAAATCTTTCATGGAAAAACTTATGCTCAAGTCTTTCTTTAGCCTAGCAATCCTAGAGACATTCTTGTCAATAATCAAGATATCATCAACATAGATCAACAACATGATAAAATCATCACATGAGAACCTCTGAATAAATACACAATGGTCTAAGCTATACCCCTTATAACATTGCTCCCCCATGATAGATTCAAACTTCGTGTACCATTGTCTCGGTGCTTGTTTCAGGCCATAGAGACTTTTCTTCAATTTGCACACGGTCTTCTTTGCCTTTAACAAAAAAACTCCTTAGGCTGCTCCATGTAGATTTCTTCCTCCAACTCTCCATAAATGAAGGTTGTATTCATATCCATTTGCTCAACCTCCAAGTTGAGACTTGCTGCCATGCCAAGGATCATTCGGATTAATATCATCTTCACCATCGAAAACATTATTTTATCTAAGTTAATACCTTTTGTTTGGCTGAATCCTTTTACAACTAGCCTAGCCTTGTACCTTGAATGTGACGTGTGCTCTTCTTGCTTAATTTTGTAGACCCACTTGTTATTTAGAACTTTCTTTCCCTTGGACAACTTCACTAACTCATAAGTATGGTTCTTATGCAAGGAATCTATCTCTTCTTTCATAGCCTTATTCCACTCCTTGTTCCCATCTTTCATTGCGTATTGAAAGAACTGAGGTTCTGAACCATCGGAAAATAACACCACATATTGGTCTGCGTACCTAGTGGAAGGAACATGACCTCTGCTAGACCGTCTGTGTGGAGCAGCTGGTGGACTATTTGGTTCAAGTGCTTGTTGATCATGGTCATCTTCTTCAACATCATACTCTTGCTGCTGGGGAGCATCCTTACTTGTACCACTATGTGCATCATCTTTCACATCTTCTGCATTATCATCTTTAACTTATTGTTGATCTGAATCTGCAGGAACTGGGTCAGAATCAAATCTGTCTTACTGCCGATTTCGAGGAGAAACATGTAACGAAGCCTACTCCATAACCTACACCTTTGTCTTCACAATATCCTCAATTGTTTGTTCTTCAACAAACACAACATCACAACTTCTCACAACCTTTCTTGTTATTGGACCATACAACTTATAGCTGAATTGATCACCTCCATAGACAAGAATATACACTGTCGTGTCTTTGAATCAAGCTTTGACCTTTTATCTTGAGGGATATGAACAAAGGCCTTGCACCCAAAAACCTTCAGGTGCTCATACGAGATGTCCTTATCGTAGAAGACCTTGTTTGAAACATCTCCCTACAATGGATAACTTGGTGAGATATTAATAAGATAAACCGCAGTCGAGAATGCCTCACTTCAATAATGTTTAGACAGCTTTGCACTCGATAGCAAGAATCTAACTCTCTCAATAATTGTCATGTTCATCCTCTTAGCAAGACCATTTAGTTGTGGTGTCTTCATGGGAGTAAATTGGTGCCTAATTCCCTGCTCCTTGCAATAGGCATCAAATGGGCCAATATACTCTCCTCCATTATTAGTGTGAATGCACTTGATCTTCTTCTTTGTTTCTCTCTCAATTGAGACTTGGAATTTCTTGAATACACTTAGTACTTGATGTTTGTTATTTAGAACATAAACCCAAACCTTCCTGGAAAATTCATCAATAAATGTGACAAAGTACTTTGCTCCACCCATTGATCTCATCGAAATTTCTCAAACATCGGAATGTACCAAGTCTAGCACCTCGGGCTTCTTGTGAGGAGGTTGACTCTTGAATGAAACTATGTGTTGCTTCCCCGCTAGACAATCTGAATATTTCTTGATGTGAACACCTTTCAATAGATTTTTCTTCACTAGCACTATCATCCCCTTCTCACTCATGTTCCTAAGTCTCTTGTGCCATAAAGCACAAGCATCCTCTTTCTGCAATGCATTAACACACACATCAGAAAGCTTAGCATGAACATGATACAAAACAGAAATCATGTTACCTTTTGCAACGATCAGGTTTCCTTTGGTAAGCTTGTACTATACATTCCCAAATCTGCTCAAGTACCCATCTCCACCAAGCAATCCAACCGAGATAACATCGAGCCGAAGGGCCTCAACATGCCTCACCGACTTGAGGATTAGTGTCATACCATTTTCAGTCTCCAGGTGCACATCTACTCTTCCAATGATTTTTGCTCTATCATTATTTTCCATCTTCACAACACCAAAATCACCTATTGTGTAGTTTGTGAAGATCTCTCTACGAGATGTAGCATGTATGGTAGCACCGCTGTCCGGAATCCAAGTCACCTCATCACTATCTGCAAGGCTGATGGTATCATCAGAAACTACAGTGATCCTCTCCTCAATGGTGGAAACACCGTTTTCATCATGTTCTTCATGCACGAGAAACATGATCTCCTCAACCGCAGCAATCCGACCTCCCCCATTATCACTATCACTATCGGTTTGTTTCTAAACTTTCTTCTTTTTCCTTCTTCCATTGTTCACAATGCCACTTGATGTGGCCCTTATCATGGCAGTTATGGCATATAATACCGGCGTACTTGTCTTTGCCTTTTTCTATTAAATCGAAGAAAACCCTAATTTGGGTCTGAAATAACTTTACAAGAAATCCGCGCACTACCAATCCTTAATGTCTTGGGTTGGTACGCAAATAGGATCAAACGTCGATGTTTTCCCAAAAGTATTCGTAGACCTCTTTCGGATGAAAAATCTTTTTTGTGGCTTCTTCTCTTTGATTCAAGTACAAATACAAATGGAAAAAAACGAAGGGTATTCAGAAAAACATAAATCTTGTCAACAATACTTTGTATACCCACTTCTCTTTCAGGAGTATATTTATGCATTTGCCCATGATTATGGATTAAATGATTCCGGCCCAGAACTCCGATTAAGAATAAAATGGAACCGCCTGCAGTATACAAAATAAATTTTATAGCTGAATATAAACGCCTATCCCTTCCTACATGGATAAAAGTAAGTAAACATGTTTCAAAGACTGAACATGCATTTTTTTTGCACTGGGCTCCCTTTTTTCACCTTAATTTGGTCCAAATACGCAGAATTTCTGACATTTCGTAGCTGTTTTGCCAGTTTGTCTGTCCCTAATAATTAACTCTCGCTGACCGCGCCCTATAGGGATCATCGAATCGATAGCAATAAGCCCATAAGATTTTTTTTTGAATTTAAGAAACTGGTGTATTTTTTTGAAGGGTTTGTTTGGTTTCAAACTCCGATTCAAACAGGAGGAGTACGCCATGCTAATGTGCCTTGGATGATACACATCTTCGGGACCATGCTAAAGTCTCAATTAATTCCTGCCAATATCCACACCAGGAAATTAAGAACATAAATCTAGTAGCCCAACTCCGTTGCATTGCCAGAATTCATGTTCCATATTTGATTTGCTTCTACTTATTTATCCTCCCTTACTCAGACCTTTGCTCTTGCTTATCCCCAGTGACTCGGTCACTAACATTTCAGAATGTGAGAAAGAACCGTCCTTATCAGCAATTTTTATGGACTCTTGATTTAGTACCTTGGTCTTCACATCGCAAGGTTCCAAGTGACAACTCCATTAGGTGCTGATTTGCACACGATGATCTTAAAGGTCTCCCAAGAATCCGGTAATGAGCCAAGTATCAACAAGTCTCTCACTTCATCTTCAAATGTGATTCCTATTGAAGATAACTGATTTATAACACCCTGAAATTCATTCACATGATCTGCCATTGAAGTGCCCTCCTTGTACCTCAAATGCATCAATTTCTTGATCAAGAACATCTTGTTAGTACCTTCTTTGCGGGCAGACAACTCCTTCAATTTCTTCCATAAGGTATGTGCATGTGAATCATCAATGATATGGTTCAAAACATTATAATCCACCGATTGTCGGATGAACCCATAAGCTTGGAGATGAAGTACCTTCCACTAATCTTCTTGCATATCACTGGGCATCTTAGTGGAGAACACATGCTTCCAGTAATCCTTCACATATAACAAGTCCTTCATCTTACTCTTCCAAGCTTGATAATTTGTACCATTCAAAGAAATAATTCTATTGGTATTCACTTCCATCCTTCACCACAAGCAAATGCACTCAGCCCAAAATAAACCTTGCTCTGAAACTGAATACAAACTGAACCTCATATCTGATACCACTTTGTTGGGGGGAAGATACATAACCCCCGCTGCTTGCGGTGAACTCCGAGGATAGATTCAATAAACATATATGCAGCAGAAATAAAACAATGAGCACATGGACATGTGACATAAGGATTTACGTGGAAAAACCTCCTCAAGGTGAGAAAAAAACACGGGTGTGGACCAACCGGTTCACATGAGCTTCACTATAAGCAACCTGGATATATAGTCTTCTCTAAAACATCTAGAGATATACAACACGCTCAACACCTTGCCAACCGACAACAACAACAACAATCGCTTGAAAGAAAGATTACAACAAAGCAGAGTATCTTTGTTTTTGTACTTTTCGGTTATCAACAAACTGATCTTAAAACACGGATCCAATTAGCACAAAAAATGGTAGACAAGCTGACATACGAGTACCCAACATCACTATTCAAAAAATCGTCCGATATTCTGATTAATCGTCCGATTTATCGCTACTCGAGGGTGGCCGATATGCCAATTTTTTGATTTATCGTCCGATTTTCCGATTTATCGCCCGATTAATCGAACGATACGCTGAAAAATCGCCAACTTTCAGCCGACCGATAAATTACCGATAAGCGATATCCTTAACATTGCCCAACATACATGCAAAATTTCAGCTCAATCGGATACCGTTTGCCTGCCCAAACTGTTAGTCTACCAAAACTGCTTTATGCTGAGACCGCAGCAGTCCGAACTGACTAAACCACTTCCAAATCTGATGTCACACTGACCCAAATCTCAAACCAGCTAACCAGATCGAAATAATCAAAGCAAGTAACGAGCTCATCAAGTTTGGAGCCAATCCAATCAAGTTCGAGCCTCGAAACACCAGTTTGAAGACAGACTGGTCAGATCTCAAAAATCTGGATAGAAATCATGTCTCCTTCTTCCTCTCTTCTCATTAGGTTGTGGTATTTTTGTATGTTCTCTCGCCCTCTCTCAGCAGCAGCCACGTTCACTTGCTTCTCTCACTTGATCACTCTATGCAGCCACCAAGGGTGACTATGGATTTCTTTTCTACTCCTTTTCTAAGGAGTCCCTCAGCCGTTGGATACGAACCTCAATCAACGGTTGAAACGTGTTGGACTTTTACGGGTTGATGTTGGACTGCCAACACACCTTATTTTGGAGGGACATAGCCCAACACTTTTTAATCCCTCCGTTATGGAGTATAAGGCCGGAGATGTTTTCCAGATATTTCAGGATTCTAAGTTCGGAGACCTTAATTCTCCTCAATTCCCGTGTGTTAGCTAGAGGAGGAAGGGGATGATTTGTGGCAAACAGAATTGCCCCAATCCATGCCCTTTTATTCTGGCCATGCATTAGCCATGCAAGGCTGTCACGGATCGCTATCTCTAACTGTCGTGCGATGGAAAAGGAAGGAAATACTCCGGCCTTAAACACGCAGGTTCGGTGGAGTTAATGCACGTAATTAATATGAGGATGAAACGTTCCTGAGATTTGCTCCGATTGCCAAGTCAGCGTCTTGGTCTTGCCGCTGAGTCCCTCCGGCCTTATACACCCTAACAGAGGGAGTACCACTTTTTGTGTGTATGAACTGTCAAGTACTACCTCTGTTCGGGATTATTAGTCCTAAGAGCTTTTTTATATTGTTTAAGATTATAAGGGCTATCTCATTTATTACTCTCTCTCGTCCAATACATCTTCTCTTGTTCCTCTCACTTCTATCATGCATGTAGTACTATTGGTGTATGCATATATTAATGAGAAAGAGTTATGAAATGTCTTGGTATTAGCAACTTGGTCCTTAGGACTAATAATCCCAAACAGAGGTAGTACTGAAGTGTGTATCCTTCAACCTTGATGCAAGTCCCAATCGTCTTACTACTTGTGATATAAATATCCATTGAAATAGTTTTCTTTACGTATAGAAGAGATAAACATTGAGTTAGCTCTTTTTTAGTTACACTACATATTTTGATAGTTTTATCTTGATTCAGCTAGTTCATGGAAATATGGTTCCAAAATTCCATGAGGCCTGAGTAGTGGCGTGTGCGTATTTAGTTGTCCTCGTATGAATATTCCTTCTTGCCACACAGAAGTGTGCCTATGCTATCGTACAAACTTACGGTTAATTTCCTATCACTGTCAACCAAATCAGTTTAAACTCGAACACCAAACCAAATTATCTATTAAACGAACTATCAGATAATTAGAAAACCAAGATAAATTTTGGCTATTAATTCCCATTACCCAAATTACCGAAAAATTAAAAACAAACTGATTTTTTGGTTAAAATCGAATGTCTAGTCCTAACCGTTAGTATACCATGGAGGCGCCTGCCTTGGGGGGACGGCGGCTATGACGCCGCTCCCCTTCCCCGGAGGCGCGTCGTCTTGGGGACTGCAGGGGTGGGGTTCGAGCAATGGCGTCGAAGGTTCCCATGGAGACTTGTATTGTTCGGCAACATCCTCACCCCATGTTGACTGGCGTGGGACTTGTTTGATGCTATGCTGATCCAAGGCCCCTGCTTGATGGTGGGTCGGCGCCCTCTAGCCTAGGCGAGAGGGGAAATGGGTCCTCTCTATGGTAGCGGCGGCACTGGGCTGGCAAGCGACCAACTATGGTGGTCATGTTCATCAGCAGGGGTGGGTTCGCCCTCTTCGGTCTTCTCCGTCCAACAACTTTGGTCTTCTGTTGTGGTTGTGCCTGTGATGGTGGTGGTCTCGGTGAATCTCCATGGCATATCTGGTGGCTTATCCCTTGGCAGTCTAGCTCTCTTTGTTCCGTCGTGTTCTAGGGGGACTCCTTTGCCTCCCGATAGTACGATGCCCTTTGATCTAGGGCGAGTGACAGTGGGTCCCTTTTCAGAGGTGAAGATGGCGAAGTTCGGGTCTAGTTTTGTCCAATTGGAGTAGATGATGACAAATTGCGATAGCCTCCCCAGGTTCTAGGCTCCTTCCTTCTGTTGATCTTAGAATCAAAATTGTTTATAAGCACGTTGTATCTGTTGTTTTTGGGTTTATTAATATGCCTAAGGTCTTATGTTTAGAAAAAGCCTTTAGTATACCATCTTGCATGTCTTTATGTCCAAGGATGAAGCAAGTCCTCAAGTGCACAATGTTTCGCATTTTTTTTTGCATAATGTTCCACCTTCGTGAATGATGACCCACAAGTATAGGGGGTGTATCGTAGTACTTTCGATAAATAGGAGTGTCAATCCCAACGAGGAGCATAAGGTGCTGAACTGTGGTATGGAGCAGGAAATCCCTGTGAATACTTAGCAAAAGGATTTTTAGTGGTTTTCTGACAAGGCAACAAAACAAGGAGCAAGTAACAAGAGTAACGAACAAACGGAGCAAGTGGCCCAATCCTTTCTTAGCAAAGGACAAGACGGTGGAAATACTTATAAGGACCAAACGTTCTCGAGGACACATGGGAATTCTGTCAAGTGCTTTCGCTTCAAATAGCTGAGTACTCTTCTTTGGTGTTTATAAGTGTTGTATGGGTGAACCTATGCTGACATACCGCCCTTCCTAGGACTAATACATACTTGTGATTAAACCCCCTGCAAACATCCGTAACTATAGGAAAGTAATTAAGATATAAATCTAACCACAGCCTTAAACTCTAAGATCCTACACTCCCTTGTGCAAAGGTGTCCTAACGGGGGTTCAGGTTTCATCACTCAAGAACCACGATTAGTAGCCAAATACACAAATGCATCCCCCTAGGCCCATAAATTGTGAAGTGTCATGTAGTCGACGTTCACATGACACCACTAGAAGAATAACACCACAACTTAAATACTAAACCATTGAATAATAACTCATCACAGATTCACTACTAACAACATGACTTCTCCCGTGTCCTCAAGAACTAGACGAACTACTCACAAGACATCATATGGATCAAGATAAAATATGATATGATAATGGATAACAATCTGAACATAAACAATAATCCAATGGTTCCACTCACAAGCATCAACTACAATAGTAATTAACACCGGGAAAGTTTCCCCTAAGAACTAAAGCAATATCCACCACAATTGTTAAAGCGGGACGGAGTGGTGATGATGGTGCTGGTGGAGATGATGGTGTGGATCATGATGATGATGATCCCGATGAATCCTAGCTTGATGACGTTGTTGATGGCAACGATCTCCCCTCTCTGGGAAGGAATTTCCCCGGTAGAAATCTGTCTGCCGGAAAGATCTTTCTCTCTCGGTGTTTTCTGCCCCAGAGGCGGCGGAAATCTATCTGTGGTTGCTCCCCCGGTATTAGGGTTCCATAGGGAAGATATAGGCGAAGGGGTGGAGTCGGAGGCCAGGAAGGTGTGGCCCCCTGAGGCCCTTCTCCGTCCCTCCTTCTGGCTCCCTCATTCTTCTGGTAAAATAATATGTTTCCATATTTTTCTGATCTTTGCGAAATTGCACCGAAACGCCTTCTTTTCCATCAGAATCCAGACTCCGGTAGTCCATCCTCCAGGAATCATACAACATGCATAAACAAATGAAAAAGCTATAAGTAATACCTCATAATTAAGACAAATATCAATGAATAGAGGTAAATTATGATATAGAAAGGTGATGCAAATTGGGAGTATCAACTCCCCCAAGCTTAGACTTCGCTTGTCCCTGAATCACGAGCTCAGTAAACATGTCCACAGGTTTATGGAGTGAAGTGTCGATAAAATAATACGAACAAGAAGCATCACACTTACCATTGCACAACTCATAGAAGAAAGCAACTCACCATTATATAACTTAGCTTGCAACCAAGTACAACAGTCACAATAGAGATGCATAAAGATAAATCATAATTGGAATCGGAAAACTTGTTCTTGGTCAGAGAACACCTGACAAACAGTTTCACAAAAGCTTTTTGTAGAAATTTCAAAATAGGAGCACTCTTTGCTCAAAAGGTTTTTACAAGTGAAGGCTTTCAAAGTAATACTCAATAGATAAGAGTTTTGTGCAAATAAGGAAGATAAAGAACATGATTGAATAAATCACCATATGAATGCTTGAAACACAACAACTCAAATGCTTGCTGGAGATAGAGAGGAAGTAGGTTTACTGACTCAACTGGTAACTAGGAGAGAGGTCCCTTCTTAGAGGGTAGCAGGGATTACAAGTCATGAAGAGCTTCCAAAAGATTATGGTACTTACTAGCTTTGAGACCTCATTGCCCCTATCATAAGCATCTTGAGATGATTAACGTTAAAGTGAACAAAGATGGAGTATATGCTTGATGAAATATAAGTTGGCAATCTCATGTCCCTTGAATATGAGGGCCACTCCTCATGCATACTCAACTTTGGGCCCAGGTAAGTTCTTGTCATTGTAAGTATTTGCATATCATTGAGAACCGCCAACGGGTACCCCTTGCACATGGTACAGGAGCTTTCCTATAACCAAAATGACAATGCAAACAGACAATGAGCATCTCAGCAATCTTTTTATTTACCATATTCATAGCTTTTTATTGATGATGCTTCATAGATAGCTCACTATGGTGATGCTGCAAGTTTCCACCATGCTTAAGCATGGCTTAGGCTAGCGGCCCAGACGTTTCTATAACACAAGATACAAACTCCATGGACTTACAAGTTCCCTCTTTATTTCACACCGGTGACATCCATAGACAAAATAGCACGATATCAACTGTGTACAAAGTACAAGTGCAATGTTGAAAACGTTCCCCGTGATAGCACGGTTCTGCTAATTCCAACGTATAGATGCAAGCATATACAACTTCGATGTTCACAATGGTTCAAGTCTATTAGGGGCAAAAAAATAAAATGTGCCATCAAGTTCGTGAGAGCTTTACTAACTAGTTTTCACATAACAAAATATTTTTTAATTCGAAAGGTAGATGAAGATTGAGAATTTGCTTGGAATAGCAAAAGCTACTAGATATATATGGTGGACACAAGTGGCAAAAGTTTTTGGTTCAAAGGGTTTTGGAAACATGAGAAGTATGCCTTCTCAAAACAGGGTTTTGGCTAGCAAGACTAGGTAGCAAGCAAGAGAGTTGAAAGAAACAAGCAAACATACAAGTAATAAAGCCAAACATGCAATATTCCTTGAAGACACAAAAGGATCTTAAATAAAGAATACTAAGCTTATGAGCCAACAAGAAAGAAAACAAATGATTCAAAATACCTGTAAGCCTTTTCTTTCTTTTTCTCTTTCATAGTGATGCTACTGACCAGAACACGGTTTGCCAAAACCAATTTAGATCCATTTGATGATCC
Source organism: Avena longiglumis (assembly GCA_030063025.1). NCBI lineage: Eukaryota > Viridiplantae > Streptophyta > Magnoliopsida > Poales > Poaceae > Avena > Avena longiglumis. The sequence goes on from CP125978.1 coordinate 425,320,599, forward strand.
CAAAGTGGTGCCAATACTGATCAACAAGATCCATCATATAATAGAGATTGCAAACTAAAATGACAAGTGCAAAAAGTAAAAGATGAGACTTCTCATTAATATTCCAATAAAGGTACTCACACCAAGGGATACATAGATAATCAACTAAAAGAGAGATACTTCCACATGCAAACCAAACTATAAGATAACCCCTCTACCACAGATATGAATCCACTAAAAAGGTAAAAGATAAAAGATAATGGTGGTGATACCGTGGCACTCCCCCAAGCTCGGAACAAGCCAAGGGGATGCCAAACCAGATGATGAATTACTCCTTTGGTGGTAGTGTTGCCTTGTCATCATCAAACTTCCAAGGCAATGGTTTCCCATCCAAAAAGTATGTCCTTGTCTCCGCAATCCTGAAACTAGCAGCAGAGCTTATACGATCAATTCTAGCCTCATACTCATAGTTTTGGTTCTGTATGTCATAGAGTTGTGCTTGCAATTGGTTGGTGGTCTGTCGGAGTGAAAAAATCTCTTCTCGGAGCTTAGCTACTTCTCCCTCGTGCTTGGTGATGAGTTATAAACTTATCTTGTGAATAACATCCACTTCACGTTCTGCCATCTTCTTGTACCTGAAAACTTCCTGTTCCAATGCTTCCATCCTATCTTCCAGACCGCCTTCTCCTTTAGGGCCTTGAACTTCTTTCATACGTACCTTCCCTTCCTTGAGGATCAACTCTTTGTGATGAATCCTTAACTCATACATGTACGGGTTGAGGATGTCCGCAGAGGAACCCTCCGTGGGTGATACAGAGGAAGACATTGAGGTTCCAAATATGAGAATTTTCCTGACAGAAACAGATCGAAACGAAAACACGACGAGAACATGGTGCAAGAACCTCGGGGAACCCGGGGGTTGTATATTACGAATTTTCAATGCATAAGGAAGGTTTTGACATGGAAACGAGGCGGAGACGGAGTTCGAGAGGGAGACACCCCCTCAGGCACGGCCAGGCTGGGCCCGCGCCTGGGGTGGGTTTGTCCACCCCGGGCTCCGTTTCCTCTTCAGTTTTGTCTCGTAACTTCCCTTATGTATTAATGTAGCATCCCAGTTGTCTAACACCTGTAATGCTACTTGTTATAATAATAAAAAGGGACACTTCCAACATATAATTGTTGCATCATTATCATATCATGCTCATGTCATCATGTCACCTTGCATTTGAGCATCATATAAAACCTATTCTTGTTTGGTTCTTATCTCATGTGCACTATTAATTGTGTTTGCCTCTTGATATTGTATTTGGCTCTTGATATATTGTTAAATGCCCAAGTTGAGTTGGGGGCATATCTCTTCTAAACTCCACCACCTTTCTTTCACCACCTTATAATTCCACCATCCAATTAATATGAGCTTGGCATTTTAATTGAGTTTACCTCTAGCTCATGTTGGTTGGTTGGATTCCACCCATAATCTTTTGCTTGGCCTTTGCCCACCTTTTGGGAATGCAAGGAATAATGCCACATGAATCAATGTTGTTTTCACAATATAACTACATGGCAAATATTGTTGCATGGGCCATGCAAGTGCCACCTTTTCTTGGCTTTGGGAATGTTTTGGCTTTGCTTGCATGGATCATCTCTCCTTTGTTTAAATATTGTTTTGACTTGTAGATTTCTTCACCATATCATCTATCTCTCTCTATCCCCCTAGCTAAACCTCTATCCCCATGCTCCATGCACACCCATGTGCTCATGTGGCATGCACAAACCTAAACCCCACCTTCCTCTCTCCACCTCTTTTCTTTTGATCTTGCTTGGTCTTTAATTGGAGCATGCATGAATCAAAGAAAACCCCATCACCACATCTCTCCCTCTCTCTCTCTCTCTCTCTCTCTCTCTCTCTCTCTCTCTCTCTCTCTCTCTCTCTCTTTCTTTTTCTTGTCTTGATCTTGTGTGTGCTTGTCTATAGCATGCTTGATCTTGTCAAGTACCACTCCATCTTTCCATACCCCTCTAAGCAAAAACCCTAAACCTACCCCATGCCCATAACCATCCTAGCTAAAAACCTACACCACACCCATTCTAATCTCAACCCAAAGTACCCCCCCTCTCCTCTCTAGCTAACCACCCCAACCTATCTAGCATGTTCACATGGTCACCATGCCCTAGCTACAACCTAAACCCAACCCGGGCCATCCGGCGTCTACTTCCTACCCTAGCTCCCACCCTTGCCGAGGCTACCACCACCCCCAACCCGAGCTCCTTCCTCCCTCTTTTCTCCTGCTGAAGACACACCGAGCCCTGCCTCCTTGGCCTCGCCCTGGACCCCACCTGGTAGCCACCACACTGGCCGTCACGAGCACGCACGTGAGGAAGGTGGCGAAAAAGGGCCGAGGCCACCCTTCTCGCCACCCACGGCAACCACGGCGCCACCCCCTCGGCCTTATCTACCTCTCTCAGCCCTCGCCAGATCTCCCAGTAGTCCCTTCCTCTCTGCTACCTACCACCGCCTTCCCCGTCACAGGCCACCGTCGGGATCCACATCCAGGAGGCGAGCTGGTTGCCGCGGGTGTCGAGGAAGCTCGCTGCGCCTCACGCATGCCGCTCCGAGGAGGAGGAGGCCAGGTCCCCTGCACCCGACGCGTCCCGACGCTAACCCTAGCTCCGCCCGGCCTCTGCCTCGCCGCCGGTCCGCTGCTCCTCGGCCAGATCAGACCGCACCGTCAGCTTGCCGGTGAGTCCCCGAACCTCCCTGACACCTCCGTCCTCGCCGTAGGTCACCGTGCTCGCCGGACCTAGCGTCGAACGCTCTCGGTGCGTCGCGTGCGCGTGCGTCGTCCTCAGCGTCAGCGTCGCGAGCGCCTCACCTAGCCACCTTGCTCCTCCTAGCAACCTCCCGAGCCAGCGTCTTGGCTAGCCCCCACCCAGCGCCGGCGCGACCGCGTTGAGCCGCTCTGCGGCTGCGCAGCGTTCCGTCGGTCGCGGCGAAGATCCACAGTCTTGCCCTTTGTTTTTTTTAAAACCCCGATGTTTAATCCCTCAACCCGCATCCTTCGGTACTGTCCGCCCTCGCGGGCGTTTTGAAAAGGCTCCTGGCTTTATCGCCCTCAACCGGCCTCGGATCGCCCCGGTCGCGTCTTGTTGAGTGGCGGCGTGTCGTGGCCCCGCCAAGCCCGCTGTCTGCGTCGGTAGCTAGAACCCGCCGTGGAAAGGGTGGCGCCGCGATAGTGACCCAGCCATGGCCCCACTCGGCAAATGACGGCTAGGATAGTCTCGAGTAGTAAAACGCGTTTCTTGTTTCAGTTTAAATTCAATTTTCAAATTTAGTTGTCAATTCCAATTCAAATATATCTCAGATTTAAATAACTTTTCAAGTAGTAATCCAACTAATATAAACAATATATGTTTCTGAACCAGAAAAATGCAAGGATCTCAAATATGACATTCAAATTGCCTTTTGCACATTTAAAATTCCAAGTTTAATTAAATTACCCCAATTGCCACTAGAACTTAAATAATTAATAACTTTTGTTTTATAATTCCAAATTTAGCAAATGATATGTCTAAAATGATCAGCTCGACGAGACCTTTCTGTTGATGCTGTCCATGAATTGAATTGAAGCATGCATCATGTAAATATATAGTAAACAGCAATTGTTATGACAACAAAATGTGATCCAAAACCCCATTAAAATGTTATTACTTGTCTTCCACACCTCACCATGACATGCTACCTTATTGCCATGTAAATTGTGCATCATTAATCATGGCATGATTGTTTGCTTGACGCATCTTATTCATATGCTTGTGCTCTATATTCATGTTGGCCTTGTTTGTTTGGTTTTTCTCGGATAGACACTGAGCAGGGGGTATATCAAGAGAACCAGGAGCACTACCCAGATCCGTCCCTCGCTTCAACTGAGTTGTCAGGCAAGCACTTCCACATGCTTGCATACATACAGTACCTATTGCCTCTATCTTATTCCTGCATCATTGGGTCGCGATTGCATTAAATTGAATCCCAAGTATGCATAGCCTTTACTTTTAAACCCCACCAAGCTTGTTCCTCCACCCCATGAGCCACTACTATAGGAGTTGTTTGAGCCATGCGAGTCGTAGAACAGCATGTGTAGGGTATGTGAGAGTCTGTTGACTAATGAGGTACCTAAACAACTTAACCTGAGTAGTAGTGGGATAACTAAAGAAAGTGGCACCGGTGAGCAACATCTGCTATTTGGTTTTTCCTGCTCACTTGTGTCCTGTAAGACCCCGAGTACTTGATTCCTGTTCCTTGATTTATCGCGCTATCCACATCCGGGAGGTATATGGGACCCCCCCTGAGCCAGAGCTTGGTTCCGTCTTATTTCTTGGGGCCACAAACTAGTTTGAGGTTTTATTTACTATCCTGTACTTATGCCATGCTATACGTATTTAAATTGTGCGATAGCACACACTTTGTCTTATTTAGGATCGTGGCACGATTCATGTGTCGACAAGCCCGTTTTGGGTTCCCGATCGTTCTGACCGTCCCACAACCTTGAGTCCGTCTGAGCTTGCTTACTTTTGCGGGTCTACTTTGGGGTGGCCCCTCAAATATTTCTGAATCTGTGATTGTTCGTGAAAGCCTCGTTGGGTTTTGATTTGGTTTTCGAGGTTGATCGGCGTGTGTTGCTAATGGTGCACTCGGCCGGGTAAAACTTTCTCGAAGCCGTGTCATGGATATGGACGACTTGGACCACAATTTCTCGATCATAGACAAGCATAACTAAAGTACCGCTTTAATCTGACTAAGTAATTTGACTAGTAAATAGTGCAACACTCATGGAATGGTTAATAAAACTGCCAACGGATGGGGGGTTGTTCGTCCGCTTCCTTGTTGGTAAGCAAGGAGGAGGATGGATCTGATGAGATTACCATTATAACTGTTGTTCTTAATTCACGGACATCCGTCTATCATTGGTTAGACGGATGGTTAGCGTTTATCTGTAGAACTGCTAGGGCTTATCTTTTGCTGCAATTGCGTCACCCCAGGTTGTGTCCCCTTTAGAGGCATTAAGACTTGCTGAGTACCCTTAGGGTCTCACACGATAAATTATTGGTTCAGATGGACAGGTACCTTCGCAGGACGGATACTGGGTGGAAGAAGCCGAGGACATGGGCAACGATCGTTCGGTGTAGAGATTCCGGGAACGGGGATCCGTGAGACCTGTAGTTGGGATGTGCTTATTTCTATGGCATCTTATGCCGATTTGCTTCTTATCCGTACTCGGATTTTGTTTGCCGCCCGCATGATACTCGATGTGTGTTGTATGAGGAAGTATCCTAAAATATAGATCTATCTAGGTCATTTGAATCTTGTCGATGTGCTGCTATATTTCCTTTCTTTCTAGATGGTGTGGCTCGATGTACTCTTGTATGGTGGCTTGCATACATACCCACTTGTGTATGTAGTTGATCCTTCGCTTCGACACACGCCTGCAGTCCCGTTGAGAGGGTAGTGGTTGGGACGTCTGAAAGGACTACCGGAGTGGCTTTGGGGCCCCACCATACTATTTCAACCACTACCACTCATCCAGGCTTGTATCTAGGAGCGTAATTCACCGAGGTAGTTACAATTGGTATCGAGCCATCCCGACCTTCGTGGTTTCAGCCAACGTTGTTGTCGGTCTAGCAAATATTTTGGTAGTTATGTATATTAGGGAAAACAAAACGCGAGAGTAGGACTGCTTCCACTTTTTTTTCTTACCCTCCCACCCACCCTTTTCTGGTAAGGAAGTGCAACGTTTTCAATCCTCTTCTCAAAGTTCAAACTAGGATTCACGTGTTCTGGGTTTCCGTAGTACCATAGGTTGTGTGTGTGTGTAATCCCTTGTCTATCTGTTGCATCCAAGTTGTTATCTTATCTACCTTTGGGTATCAACTGTTGGTACATTCCATACTGACAGGCTTTTGTAAACCGACGCAATCTGTCTTCCTCTTTGTTTCCGACGCTATCTTGTTGGGGTGTTCGTTTCCATAGTTACCAATCTTTAGGTTCAACATGAGAAGAAGGGGTTAGGATATGTGTTCCACTTGTTCATGTGCGGAGTAATGATTTGAGTGCGGGATGGAGTCGCGACCATACCACTACTCTTATCATTTGCTTTGGTATATTGAATCAGTAGAGTCACTAATCTTGATTCCTTAAGTAATTTTGCGCATCTATTGGTATTGTAATGCCGAAATTTGTGGAAAAATTTTCTTTGAGATATTTGTGTACCACACTCCTTTTCAGTCGTGTGCGATATGCTTAATATCTTTTAGGTGCTATGAACTTTGTTGATATTTTAATATCATCTCAGTAAATTGTATCCTTTAATCTTGGTTAATTCCATCTTGGTACTACTTTGGATTATTATCATTCTCCATTATAGTACTGACTTGAGTTTTATATCAATGACAGGATGGCTCCACCACGCATCTAGAAGAGGACATACCTCCCGGAATCGGGCTCATTTGTCAAACATAGCTAATGCTTTGGCAAGAATGCAAGAGAACCAGCAGCTTTGAGGAGAGCGTCGGGAGAAACGAGTTTGCTCCACTTCCTCCACCTCCCAAGCGTGGAGACATCAAGAGCTTCCTCAAATTCAACCTCGTCGTTTGATGTTTCGACCGACCTGGCGGGATGATTGGCTGCGTGAGATCTCAAGGTTGCTCGAGACCGATGTTCCGAGCGGAGTGGGTCAAGTGTGCTACTCACCTTCTCAAGGGAGATGCAGCTCTTTGGTGGAAAACTACTTGAAGGCAAGCTGCACCGGGTTCCAGCCAACTTGGGAGAGGTTCACCGCAGCTTTCAAAGAACAGTTTCTCGTAGATTGTAATGGAAAGGATGAAGGAGGCTTTCCTCAACTGCAGTGGAAATGATAACGCCAACACCTATATCGTGAACTTCATGAATCTATCTCGTTATGGTGGTGATGAGGTATCGATGACAAGAAGAAGCGAAAAGGTTCGTGCAAGGGCTCAATGCGTCGATCAAGTATGCAATCACACATGCAAGGCGGCAACTTTCCGGAACTCCAACACAGCTCTGCAAGAGGAGGCAAGGTGCAAATGTTTGAGGAGTCCAAGAAACACAACAGGATGCATCAAGCTCGCATTTATGGCAGCTCCTTCTAAGCGGCGTGTCTGGGTTCCTAACACCCCACCGCCGCTCCCGGCTCACTAAGACCTGCAAGTTTCGTCAAGGCCACCAAACTTCACCATCGCGGCTCCGGTGGCTACAACAACCACTACCACAGGCGCTGGCGGAGTCCAGCTACGCTACTCCACGCCCACGGTGCTCGCTTCACGTGGAGATCCTGGACATCCCCACCGAGCTGTCCAATGAAGAACAAAGCTCTCCTCCACCCCGCCAAGATCTGCAACAAGCTCTCCTTCGTTCGTGCCACCACCTGGGCTCTCAACATCAACACCAAGCCCGGGTGCGGTTGTTCAAGCCAATCGCTAACGCCTCTCAAGCCGAGCATGCACTGGAGTTGTGATGGGTATGCTTCCGTTAACTCACCTCGCACGAGTTTTGTTCGATTCGTGCATCACATTCTTTTGTGTCTCACAAGTTTGCATATGAGAATGTGTTAACTGGATCCTCTCCTTAAGAAGCTAATGGTCCTATCTCCTGTTCCAACTTTGAGGGCTGCCTATATCGACCATGGAAATCAGTTGAGATTGGTGGTTCTTCCTTCGCACTTCTTTAATTGTTCAGGCAACTCGACATTGATGTCATCTTGGGCATGGATTGGTTGACAAGAAATGCAGCTGTGATTGATTGTCTTGAGCGCCGGTGTCTCAAGATTCCTCAAGGCCATATAGTCTTTTCTCCAAGTCCGACTCCTGTCCGGCTCTTTTCCTTGGCGGCTCAATGATGATGTTATGCAAGCTATTGAGTGTACCGTGGTCCGTGAGTTCCCGATGTCTTCCCAAGAGTTGCGGGTATGCCTCCTCGGATCGCGAGGTTGAATTCGTGATTGAGCTTGAACTGAACGGCTCCTATCTCCAAGAGGCCATATAAAATGGGTCCTTCCGAGTTGGTGAACTCAAACGACAACTTGATGAACAAGAGAAGTTGGGTTTCATTCAACACAACACTTCTTCTTGGGTAGCCCAACAATCTTTGTGAAGAAGCGTGACGTAACCGATAGGCTATGTGTTGACTACCGGGCTCTCAATGCTAAAACCATCAAGAACAAATATCCTCTCCACGGATAAATGATCTTTTTGATCACCGGGAGCTGTGGTGTTCTCTAAGCTGGACTTGAGAAGTGGTTATCACCAAATCAAGATTCGCAAGGAAGATGTGCCCAAAACAGCTTTCACCACCCGCTATGGTGCGTATGAGTACACGGTCATGTCTTTCGGTCTCACCAACGCACTGCTACCTTCTCGAGGCTGATGAACTCCGTTTTCATGGAGTACCTTGATAAGTTTGTCGTGGTCTATCTGGATGACATTCGGTCTATTCCAAGTCTAAGGAAGAGCATGAAGAACACCGGTGTGTCCTAAACAAGCTTCGTGAGAACCGCTTGTATGCAAAGTTCTCAAAGTGTGAGTTTGGCTGCTGAAGTAACATACAGGTCATGTTATCTCGCAAGGGCATTGCAACAACCCGAAACCGTGAAGACAATAGTTGAATGGCTTCCTCCGCTAATGTCAAGGAAGTGCGGAGTTTTCTTGGTTTGGCTAGCTATTGCCGTCGCTTTGTTCGAACTTCTCAAGATAGCAAAGCCTCTTACCGATCTCCTCAAGAAAGGCAAGAAGTACTGTGGACTCTCGCTTGTCAAGAAAGTTTTGAGACACTCAAAGAGAAGCTCACTTCCACACCAGTCTTGGTTCCTCCGGACACATCTAAGCCTTTCCAGATATTCTGACGCCTTTGCAAGGATTGGGTGTGGTCCTGATGCAAGAGAAACAGTGGTTGCTTATGCCTCTCGTCGATTGAAGACGCATGAGATCAACTATCCCACACATGACCTCGAGCTAGCAGCAGCTTGTCTTTGCTTTGAAGCTATGGAGGCACTACTTGCTTGGTAACCGTTGTGAGATCTTTTGACCACAAGAGTTTGAAGTATATCTTCACTCACTGATCTCAACCTTCGGCAGAGGAGATGGATCAAGCAATCAATGACTTTGATGTGACCATCAACTACACTCGAGCAAAGCAAACGTCATGGCGATGCGCTTAGCCATAAAGCTTATGTCAACAACCTCATGGTGGAAGAGCAACCTCTCTTGTGCGAGGAATTCCGTCACCAACACGAAATTGTGGAACAAGGACGTCTCCTGAACCTTCTGGCTACTCCTCTCTTGGAAGAACAGATTCGCTCTCGTCAGCTTGGTGATCCGCACACCAAAAAGCTAATCTCTAAGCTTGACCTTCCGAAGTATGAGTCCTTCCACGTTGATGATCAAGGCACGCTCTTCTTTGAACACCGGATGTTTGTTCCAAACTACCCGGGTCTGAGAGACCAAGTTCTCAAGGAGGCGCATGATTCGGTTCTTTCTATCCATCCTGGCAGCACAAAGATGTACATGGACTTGAAAACACAATACTGGTGGCCTGGGTTGAAACGGTATTGTGCCAAGTATGTCTCAGAATGTGATGTCTGCCGTAGAGTGAAGGCTGTTCATCAGAAACCGTTTGGTCTCCTACAGCCATTGAAACCTCCGGAATGGAAATGGGAGAAAGTAGAGATGGACTTCATCACTGGCTTCCCAAGGTCGCAGAAGGGCAACAATGCAATTTTTGTTGTCATCGACAGGCTTTCTAAAGTGGCTCATTTCTTCCCAGTCAAAGAAACAATTTCTGGAATTCAGTTGGCTGAGCTCTATATCAACAGAATTGTCTCTCTGTATGGGGTTCCACTTGAAATCAGTTCAGACCGTGGGAGCATCTTCACCTCAAAGTTCGGGAGAGTTTCCAAAAGCTTTGGGAACAAAGTTGAACTTCAGCTTACCACCCTCGATGCAAGGACAAGTAGAGAGGATCAATCGATTACGGAGGATATGCTTAGAGCTTGCGTCATCTCGCTTTGGCATGAAGTGGGAGGAATGACTTCCATATGCTGAATTCTCCTACAACAACAGCTTCGGAAGAGTCTCAAGATGGCACCATTCGAGGCTCTCTATGGTCGCAAGTGCGTAACTCCGATTGGTTGGTCGGTGCGGGAGAAAGAATCTGGTTTGGCCCCGACATTGTAACCCAAGCAGAGGAGAAGGTGCATATCATTCGAGAACTCAAGATTGCTCAAAGTCGTCAAGAGCAACTATGACAGAAGCACACGGATATGGTGTATGCCTGGTGATCTCGCTACCTTCGTGTCACTCCCATGAGAGGTACACACCGCCGGTATCAAAGGAAAGTTGGCTCCTAGGTACATCGGTCCTTTCAAGATTCGTGGTAGAAGAGGAGAAGTTGCTTATGCACTTGAGCTTAGGAAAACTCAAAGTCCATGATGTTTTCCACATCTCTCCTCAAGAAGTGCTTCAAAGATCCCGCAGACCGTGGATCATGAGCTAATCGATCTCCAAGAAGACTTGTCTTATCAAGAACACCCCACCAAAATCCTTGAGACCGCAGAGGACTAAGGACGCAACAAGTCCATCAAGTTACGCAAGGTGCAAGGTCACACCATTCTGCTGATGAAGCAACATGGGAGCGTGAAGATGAACTCCGTGCCAACCATCCTTCTCTTTGCGTCTTCTTCTTCTTCCTAGAATCTCGCGAGATTCCTGTTTAGTGGGGAGAGTTGTAGCATCCCGGTTGTTCAACACCTGTAATGCTACTTGTTATAATAATAAAAAGGGCCACTTCCAACATATAATTGTTGCATCATTATCATATCATGCTCATGTCATCATGTCACCTTGCATTTGAGCATCATATAAAACCTATTCTTGTTTGGTTCTTATCTCATGTGCACTATTAATTGTGTTTGCCTCTTGATATTGTATTTGGCTCTTGATATATTGTTAAATGCCCAAGTTGAGTTGGGGGCATATCTCTTCTAAACTCCACCACCTTTCTTTCACCACCTTATAATTCCACCATCCAATTAATATGAGCTTGGCATTTTAATTGAGTTTACCTCTAGCTCATGTTGGTTGGTTGGATTCCACCCATAATCTTTTGCTTGGCTTTTGCCCACCTTTTGGGAATGCAAGGAATAATGCCACATGAATCAATGTTGTTTTCACAATATAACTACATGGCAAATATTGTTGCATGGGCCATGCAAGTGCCACCTTTTCTTGGCTTTGGGAATGTTTTGGCTTTGCTTGCATGGATCATCTCTCCTTTGTTTAAATCTTGTTTTGCCTTGTAGCTTTCTTCACCATATCATCTATCTCTCTCTATCCCCCTAGCTAAACCTCTATCCCCATGCTCCATGCACACCCATGTGCTCATGTGGCATGCACAAACCTAAACCCCACCTTCCTCTCTCCACCTCTTTTCTTTTGATCTTGCTTGGTATTTAATTGGAGCATGCATGAATCAAAGAAAACCCCATCACCACATCTCTCTCTCTCTCTCTCTCTCTCTTTCTTTTTCTTGTCTTGATCTTGTGTGTGCTTGTCTATAGCATGCTTGATCTTGTCAAGTACCACTCCATCTTTCCATACCCCTCTAAGCAAAAACCCTAAACCTACCCCATGCCATAACCATCCTAGCTAAAAACCTACACCACACCCATTCTAATCTCAACCCAAAGTACCCCCTCTCCCTCTCCTCTCTAGCTAACCACCCCTAACCTATCTAGCATGTTCACATGGTCACCATGCCCTAGCTACAACCTAAACCCAACCCGAGCCATACCCCCTCTACTTCCTACCCTAGCTCCCACCCTAGCCGAGGCTACCACCACCCCCAACCCGAGCTCCTTCCTCCCCTCTTTTTCTCCCTGCCTGGAAGCCACACCGAGCCTGCCCTGCCTCCTTGGCCTCGCCCCCTGGACCCACCTGGTAGCCACCCTGCCTGCCTGGCCGTACCGAGCACGTGAGGAAGGTGGAGAAAAAGGTGGCCGAGGCCACCCTTCTCGCCAGCTACCCCACACGGCAACCACGGCGCCCTCACCCCCTCTGGCCTTATCTACCCCTCTCTCAGCCCTCTGCCTCGCCAGATCTCCCCCAGGCCGTCCCCTTCCTCTCTGGCTACCCCTACCACCGCCTTCCCCGTCACAGGCCACCGTCGGGATCCACATCCAGGAGGCGAGCTGGTTGCCGCGGGTGTCGAGGAAGCCTGCTGCGTCGCTCCGCCGCGCCCTGCACGCTCCAGCGAGGAGGAGGAGGCCCAGGTCCCCTGCACCCCGACGCGTCCCGACGCTAACCCTAGCTCCGCCCGGCCTCTGCCTCACCGCCGGTCCGCTGCTCCTCGACCAGATCAGACCGCACCGTCAGCCTTCCGGTGAGTCCCCGAACCTCCCTGACTGAAGGGTTCGCAACATAGAAAACAAAAATTTTCCTACGATGTGAACTATATACCAAGATCTATTTATACTAGATACAAACAACGGGCGAATGTATATCCGTAGAGAACATACCCTTGAAGACCGACAAAGCTTAACGAGTCCAAACTCGTGGTTGATGTAGACGATCTCTTGTCGATCTCAAGATCGAGAGGAAGTCCTAGCGCCGCAAATCAGCAGCGCATCCGTGCTCGCACACACGTTCGAGGCACCGAGCAACCTCCGCCTCCTCGCTCCAGCGATGCAGCGGAAGCACAACTCTTTCTTGCCGAATAGCCACCGGGAACATGTATCTCGCTAGTCCGAGACCATGGGGATAAATTATAGAGGGGGAGAGATCCTTCACGAGGAGGTGTGAGTGAGAAGTGAGAGGAGGGCCTTTTATAGGAGGAGGGGGAACCCCAAGGGGTGGCCGCGCATGGGGCTGCCCCTTGCCCTCCCCTCTTCATGTGGTGGACACTCCACTCACAAAACTCCTCCAAATTCTCCACTCAAAAGTCCACTCAAAATCCCATTAAATTTCCACCAAATTTAATGCAATCTCTCATTAAATAAAACTTTTATTTTATTCAGAATTTTGTCAATTACTTTAATGACAAACATTCACAAATAACCCTTGCTAGAATTCTATTTCACATGCATAACCACTTTATGCAATTTCACCCAAACTGCTTTGGTATCTAGTGAAATAAATTCCGCCTGCTTGTTTATTCTTTCGCATGAAACTTTTGCTCCAATTGGATGTCGGTGTCTCTTATGTGTCACCCTACGGTTCGTGAATAATGCGGACATGATCGAGACCCCTCGGATCAATAATCGAAGCGGGATCTGAGACCCATCTTGACTCCCACACATTCAACGATGACTTTCTTGTGATCGTGGAACCTTTTACGCTAGTATCTTAATCCTTTTGTCTCACGATATATTACATGTCCGAGATTCGATCATCGGTATCTCCATACCTATTTTGACCTCATCGACATGCACTCTTTCTCGTTCTGTGATATAACATTCTAGTGATCAAATCACTTGCTTGCAAGCTAATCAATGTGATATCACCGAGGGCCGAGTATATCTATCCGTCATCGGGATGAACAAATTCCACTCGATCCATGAGCCTCAACATAACACTTTATTAGTTCTAAACCCATCTTTATAATCACCCTGTTACGGTGTGACGTTTGATGTTATCAAGAAACTCTTCCGGTGTTAGTGATTGACATGATCTCATGGTCTAAGGATTAGGATCACTTCGTAAGTTGTTATAGCAATATAAACTCAATGACTTTGATCGTAATGCTATACGTCTGATGAATGTTCATCACATCATTACACTAATGTTGTGATCCCGTTATTAACAACATCCAATGTCCATGATCAGGAAACCTTGATCATCTTGTTAATCAACGAGCTAGTTTATGAGAGAGGCTTAACTAGGAACTTTCTGTTTGTTTATTAAACACACATGTATTAACATTTCCGTATTAATACAATTATAGCATGCAAAATAAACATCTATCATATACTTGGAATACACATAATAAACAATTTATTATTGCCTCTCAGGGCATATTCCCTTCAGTCTCCCACTTGCACTAGAGACAATAATCTAGTTACATAGTGATATATCTAACACCCATTGAGTTCTGGTGTTGATCATGTTTTGCTCTATGGAGAGTTTTAGTCAACGGATCTGCTACATTGAGATCCGTATGTACTTTACAAATCTTTATATCTCCATCCTTGACATGCTCGCGGATGGAGTGAAACCGGCGCTTAATATGCTTGGAATGCTTGTGAGACCTTGGCTCTTTGGCATTGGCAATGGCACCATTGTTGTCACAATAGATCACCATTGGGTCCAACGTTTGCCACAACTCCTAGTTCGGATATGAACTCCTTCATCCAAAGCGCTTCTGAGCCGCTCAAGCAAAGCAACATATTCGCCTCCGTTGTTGATCCCGCTACCACAGTTGTTTGGAGCTCCTCCAACTAATCGCTCCGCCATTCATGAGAAATACGTATCCGGATTGAGACTTAGAGTCATCCGGATCGGTGTCAAAGCTAGCGTCGACATAACACTTAGCGACGAGCTCTTCTTCACCTCAGATACAAGAAACATATCCTTAGTTCTTCGTAAGTACTTAAGGATATTCTTGACCGCTATCCGATGTTCAACACGATCCGATTGGTACCTACTAGTCAAACTAATAGCGTGTGCCACATCCGTCTTGTACATAGCATGGCGTACATTATAGAGCCTATGGTGAAGCATAGGGACTTTGTCCATTATCTCTTTCTTCCGCCAAGCCGGACTTTGAGTCTTACTCAATGTCTTGCCTTGCAACATAGGTAAGAACCCTTCTTACTTCCGTCCATTTTAAACTTCTTTAAAATCTTATCAAGGTATGTACTTTGCGATAGCCCTATTAGGCGCCTAGATCTATCTCTATAGATCTTTATGCCTAATATGTATGACGCTCACCTAGGTCCTTCATTGAAAATTTGTCGTTTAGATAACTTTTAACACTTTGTTTAAAGTTCTATATCATTTCCGATCAATAATATGTCATCCACATATAATATCGTAAATGCCACATTGCTCCCACTCACTTTCTTGTAAATACAAGCTTCTCCATAAGTTTGGACAAATCCAAACTCTTTGATCACCTCATCAAAGCGGAGATTCCAACTTGATGCTTGCTTCAATCCATAGATGGATCGCTGAAGCTTGCACACCTTGTTAGCATCCTTAGGATCGAAAACCCTTTGGTTGTATCATATACAACTCTTCTTCAATATTACCATTGAGAAACGCGGTTTTGACATCCATCCGCCATATTTCATAATCGAAATATGCAGAATTGCTAACATAATCCTAATCGACTTTAGCATCGCTACGGAGAGAAAGTCTCATCGTAGTCAACTCCTTGAATTTGTCGAACCCCTTTGCGACAAGTCGAGCTTTATAGATGGTCACATTACCATCAAGATCGCTTTTCCTTTTGAAAATCCATTTGTTCTCCACGGCCTTCGGTCGGTGAGGTAATTCCACCAAGTTCCAAACTTGATTTTCATACATGGATTCCATCTCGGATTTCATGGCTTCTAACCATTTGTTGGAATCTGGGCTCATCATTGCTTCTTCATACGTCAGGTCATTATTTTCATCAACCATGAAATTTGTGACAGATTTCCGTACAGCGGGAGTCGCACGTCTGCTTGACCTCGAGGTTCGTAGAGTACTCTTTCGGAGTTTCATGATCATTATCATTAGTTCCCTCTTCAGCAGTGGAGCCAACTCCGAACAACTTCCGGCTGCGCTACTCGCCATACTTTGAAGAGAAGGTTCCACAACCTCTTGAGTTCTACCTTCCGACTACTCACACCTTTCATGAGAAACTCTTTCTCTAGAAAGGATCCATTCTGGCAACAAAAACCTTGCCCTGATGCGTGATAGAAGGAATACCCAATAGTTTCTTTAGGGTATCCTATGAAGACGCATTTTTCCGCTTTGGGTTCGAGTTTATCCGGTTGAAGTTTCTTCACATAAACATCGCAACCCCAAACTTTAAGAATGACTTAGGTTTGTTTCCAAACCACAATTCATACGGTGTCATTTCAACGGATTTAGATGGTGCCCGATTTAAAGTGAATGCAGCAGTCTAGTGCATAACCCCAAAATGACAACGGCAAGTCCGTGGAGACATCATAGATCGAACCATATCTAATAAAGTACGACACGACGTTCCGACACACCATTTCATTGGTGTTCCGGCAGTGTGAGTTGTGAAACAATTCCACACTCTTTCATGTGAGTGCTAAACTCGTAACTTAGATACTCACCTCCACGGTCGCATCAGAAATTTGATCTTTCTATTACGATGATTTTCAACTTCATTCAAATTCCTTGAACTTTTCAAAGGTTTCAGATTTGTGTTTCATCAAGTAGATATAACCATATCTACTCAAATCATCCGTGAAAGTAACAAAATAACGATATCCACCTCGCCGACACACTCATTGGACCACATACATCGAATGTATGATTTCCAATAAATCATCGCCTGCTCCATTGAACCGAAAACGGCGTTCTAGTCATCTTGCCCATAAGGCATGGCTCACATGTATCAAATGATTCATAATCAAGTGATTCTAAAAGTCCATCCGAATGGAGCTTCTTCATGCTTAATGCCAATATGACCTAGACGGCAAGTACCACATATATGGATATATCATCATTAAGTTTAATCCTTTTAGCATCAACATTATGAATATGTGTAACATTATCATCGAGAGCTAACGAAATAAACCATTCATCATCGGTGCATGACCATAAAAGATTTCATTCATATAAATGGAACAACCATTGTTCTCGATTTAAATGAATAACCACTTTGCATCAAACATGATCCATACAATGTTCATGCTCGCAGTGCACCAGATAACATTTATTTAAGTTTATGACTAATCCCGACGGTAAGTGGAGAGGTAGCGTTCGACGGCGATCACATCAACGTTTGATCCATTGCCGACACGCATCTTGACCTCACCCTTGCTAGCGCTCGTTCGCATTTCCGATTCGAGTTACAAATATTAGCAACCAACCGTATCAAATACCCGAAAGCTCGCGAGCACTAGTCAAGTACACATCAATAACATGTATATCATATATACCTTTGTTTGCCTTGCCGCCTTCTTGTCCGCGGATACTTGGGGCGATTCGCCCAAAGGGATCCCCTTACAATAGTAGCACTGGTATCGACTTGGGTCCAACTCGGGTTTTTTCAGCGCAGCAATGTGCTTGCCGCCTTACTTCCTTCCGCTTTCCTTCTTGTCTTTCTTGAAACCAGTGTTCCTATTGATCATCAACACTTGATGTTCCTTTTTGATCTCCACTTCAGCTTTTAAGCATTGATGTAAGCTCGGGAGAGACTTCTTCATGCCTTGCATATTATAGTTCATCACGAAGCTCTTATAGCTAGGTGGTAGAGACCTGCGAACACGATGGATGCCTAAGTCAATGGGAATCGATATTCCCAAGGACACAAGCTTATCGGCGTAACCCGACATCTTGAGTACATGCTCACTAACGAGCTGTTCTCTTCCATCATGCCTAAAGAACTTTTCTCAAGCATTGTAGCTCTCTCACAAAGATGTGTGTCGAAAATCATTTTCAACTCACCCATTGTATCAAAAGCAATGCCGCTTTCAAACGCTTTGAGTTCGCTCTAGCCCATACAATATGCCGCAATGAACTAAGTTGTGGTCCTCCGACGAGTCGATAGACATTCTTCTCCTCGTCAAGGGCATCATCAAAGGTGGGGGCCTAACGGCGCTTCTAGCACCTATTGCTTTTGTGCAAAGAGAGGAGAATCCTCAAATTCATGGCCCATTCAAGAAAGTTGCTACCGTTCGCTAGTTTCTTTCTCCATGAACGCATTGAAATTAAAAGGTGGTGCCATCTACAACAGAATTTGTAAAGTTTAGACTAAGTGTATGATAGATTGAGTTCAACTAATCAATATTACGAATGAACTCCCACTCAAGCGACATCCTCGTGTCCTTTTGGTGATTACATGAACCAAATCCACTACACCAAGTCCGATCATCACGTGAGTCGGTATAGCTTCAAAGGCGAGCATCAAATGGGCATCATATCAACTATATGACTCATGCTTAACCTTTCTCTCAGGTTCGAGGCCATGTCTGTACATGCTAGGCTCGCCAAGTTAGAACCTTAGTATTTGCGTGTAACTGTTTTACACCAAGTATGGTCGAGGATCCAAGAACACCGATCATCACGTGATGTCTTGGAGCGAAAACATAATCGGTGCATACTAAAGGAAGAACACATTCTTATCTTGATATTTAAATGAGGATCATCTTATTATGCTTAACAAAGCGCTAAACAAGCAATATAAGATGTAATCAAACATCATATGTTTATTAGTGAAATTATATGGTTCCCGCAGATGATCTCTATCATGTGCATCGTGGTATGATCACTATCATACCTATATGTGTAAATCCACGCCTATGGATTTTACACGCTATGTGTGTTGTAAGAGTATCATCTCATACTTCTACTTACAACACTACCATATCATAACATTAGCCCAGCAACAATCTAAACTAGACGCCTCTAATTTATCCATTGCAAGTTTTACGTGGCTTAGGGCTTTCGAGATAGAACTGTTCTTACCTACGAACATGAACCACAACGAGGATAATCAAATTGTTGACAACTCGCTTGCAAAATAGATATTGACTATAGTAGGAGAGACAGACACTTAGCCACTTATGCAAACTAGTTGCATGTCAAGCGTGGAACAGGTCTCATGTGCGATGACATGTAAAGTTTGTCCTGGCCGCTTCATCCCACTATGCCACCAATATCCAAAATCACAAGAAAGGAGCAACAACATGATCATCATCGCCCACATACTCATATGTGTACTACCCGTAAAGTATCTACGCATAGATCCGCTCGATACCATCAAGGGTTCGCAACATAGAAAACAAAAATTTTCCTACGATGTGAACTATATACCAAGATCTATTTATACTAGATACAAACAACGCGGATGTATATCTGTAGAGAACATACCCTTGAAGACCGACAGCTTAACGAGTCCAAACTCGTGGTTGATGTAGACGATCTCTGCCGATCTCAAGATCGAGAGGAAGTCCTAGCGCAAATCAGCCAAGCATCCGTGCTCGCACACACGCTCGAGGCACCGAGCAACCTCCGCCTCGCCCAGCGATGCAGGAAGCACAACTCTTTCTTGCCGAATAGCCACTGGAACATGTATCTCGCTAGTCCGAGACCATGGGGATAAATTCTAGAGGGGAGAGAGATCCTTCACGAGGAGGTGTGAGTGAGAAGTGAGAGGGGCTCCTTTATAGGAGGAGGGGGAACCCCAAGGGGTGGCTGCGCATGGGGCTGCCCCTTGCCCTCCCTCTTCATGTGGGTGGACACTCCACTCACAAAACTCCTCCAAATTCCTCCACTCAAAGTCCACTAAAAATCCCATTAAATTTCCACCAAATTTAATGCAATCTCTCATTAAATAAAACTCTTTTATTTTATTCAGAATTTTGTCAATTACTTTAATGACAACCATTCACAAATAACCCCTTGCTAGAATTCTATTTCACATGCATAACCACTTCACGCAATTTCACCAAAACCTGCTTTGGTATCTAGTGAAATAAATTCCTGTGCTTGTTTATTCTTTCGCATGAAACTTTTGCTCCAATTGGATGTCGGTGTCTCTTAAGTGTGTCACCCTACGGTTCGTGAATAATGCGGACATGATCGAGACCCTCTCGATCAATAATCGAGCGGATCTGAGACCCATCTTGACTCCCACACATTCAACGATGACTTTCTTGTGATCGCGTAACCTTTTACGCTAGTATCTTAATCCTTTTGTCTCACGATATATTACATGTCCGAGATTCGATCATCGGTATCTCCATACCTAGTTTGATATCGCTATCGACATGCACTCTTTTCTCGTTCCTGATATAACATTCTAGTGATCAAATCACTTGCTTGCAAGCTAATCAATGTGATATCACCGAGAGGGCCCAGAGTATATCTATCCGTCATCGGGATGAACAAATTCCACTCGATCCATGAGCCTCAATATAACACTTTATTAGTTCTGAACCCATCTTTATAATCACCTCACGGTGTGACGTTTGATGTTATCAAGAAACTCTTCCGTGTTAGTGATTGACATGATCTCATGGTCTAAGGATTAGGATCACTTCGTAAGTTGTTATAGCAATATAAACTCAATGACTTTGATCGTAATGCTATACTGATGAATGTTCATCACATCATTACACTAATGTTGTGATCCCGTTATTAACAACATCCAATGTCCATGATCGAAACCTTGATCATCTTGTTAATCAACGAGCTAGTTTATGAGAGAGGCTTAACTAGGAACTTTCTGCTTGTTTATTAAACACACATGTATTAACGCTCCGTATTAATACAATTATAGCATGCAAAATAAACATCTATCATATACTTGGAATACACATAATAAACAATTTATTATTGCCTCTCGTGGCATATTCCTTCATCGACACCTCCTCGCCAGATCACCGTGCTCACGGGACCTAGGCCGAACGCTCTTGCGCGTCGGCGTCGCGTCCTCCGGCGTCGCCGTCGAGCGCCTCACCTAGCCACCTTCCTCCTCCTAGCAACCTCCCGAGCCAGCCGATCGCTAGCCCCACTCACAAGACGTCCGCGACCGCGTTCGAGCTCATTCTGCGCTGAAGTTTCGTCAGTCAGCGACGAAGATCCACAAGGCCGCCTTTGTTTTTTTTTCGAAAACCCCGATGTTTTAATCCTCAACCCGCATCCTTCCGTTCACCATACCATGGCGTTTTGCGAAGGCTCCTGGCTTTGCGCTCAACCATCCTCGGATCGCCCCGTCGCTCTTCGCTGAGTGACGCGTGCGTGGCCCCAGTAGCCGGCCCCACCTGTCTGCTTGTAGCTAGAACCCGCCGCAGGGTGAAAAAGTGCGCGACAAGGACCCAGCCAGCGGCCCCACTCGACAATGATCGCGGCTAGGATAGTCTGAGTAGTAAAACGCCATCGTTTTCATTTTCGATTCAATTTTCAAATTTAGTTGTCAATTCCAATTCAAATATATCTCAGATTTAAATAACTTTTCAAGTAGTAATCCAACTAATATAAACAATATATGTTTCTGAACCAGAAAAATGCAAGGATCTCAAATATGACATTCAAATTGCCTTTTGCACATTTAAAATTCCAAGTTTAATTAAATTACCCCAATTGCCACTAGAACTTAAATAATTAATAACTTTTGTTTTATAATTCCAAATTTAGCAAATGATATGTCTAAAATGATCAGCTCGACGAGACCTTTCTGTTGATGCTGTCCATGAATTGAATTGAAGCATGCATCATGTAAATATATAGTAAACAGCAATTGTTATGACAACAAAATGTGATCCAAAACCCCATTAAAATGTTATTACTTGTCTTCCACACCTCACCATGACATGCTACCTTATTGCCATGTAAATTGTGCATCATTAATCATGGCATGATTGTTTGCTTGACGCATCTTATTCATATGCTTGTGCTCTATATTCATGTTGGCCTTGTTTGTTTGGTTTTCTCGGATGAACCTTTGAGCGGGTATATCAAGAGAACCGTGAGCACTACCTGGATCCGCCCCTCGCTTCAATGAGTTGTCGTGCAAGCACTTCCACATGCTTGCATACATACAGATTCTATTGCCTCTATCTTATTCCTGCATCATTGGGTCGCGATTGCATTAAATTGAATCCCAAGTATGCATAGCCTTTACTTTTAAACCCCACCAAGCTTGTTCCTCCACCCCATGAGCCACTACTATAGGAGTTGTTTGAGCCATGCGAGTCGTAGAACAAAGATGTGTAGGGTATGAGAGTCTCATACTAATGAGGTACCTAAACAACTTAACCCGAGTAGTAGGGATAACTAAAGAAAGTGGCACCGTGAGCAACATCTGCTATTTGGTTTTTACTGCTCACTTGTGTCCCGAAGACCCCGAGTACTTGATTCCTGTTCCTTGATTTATCGCGCTATCCACATCCGGAGGTATATGGGACCCCCTGAGCGAGCTTGGTTCCGTCTTATTTCTTGGGGCCACAAACTAGTTTGAGGTTTTATTTACTATCCTGTACTTATGCCATGCTATCAGATTTAAATTGTGCAGAGATAGCACAATGTACTTTTAGGATCGTGGCACGATTCCGCATGTGTCGACAAGCCCGCTTTTGGGTTCCCGATTCCACACCGTCCCCACAACCTTGAGTCCGTCGAGCTTACTTACTTTGTTATGGTCTACTTTAAGGGTGGCCTCAAATATTTCTGAATCGTGATTGTTCAATCGTGAAAGCGTTGGGTTTTGATTTGGTTTTTCCGAGGTTGATCGAGCGTGTGTTGCTAATGGTGCACTCCGGCGGGTAAAACTTTCTGAAAGCCGTCCGCGGATATGGACGACTTGGAGCACAGTTCTCGATCATGACAAGCATAACTAAAGTACCGCTTTAATCGACTAAGTAATTTGACTAGTAAATAGTGCAACACTCATGGAATGGTTAATAAACTGCCAACGGATGGGGGTTGTTCGTCGCCTTGTTGGTAAGCAAGGAGGAGGATGGATCTGATGAGATTACCATTATAATTGTTGTTCTTAATTCACGGACATCCGCCTATCATTGGTTAGACGGATGGTTAGCGTTATCAGAGAACTGCTAGGGCTTATCTTTTGCTGCAATTGCGTCACCCGTTGTGTCCCCTTTAGAGGCATTAAGACTTGAGTACCCTTAGGGTCTCACACGATAAATTATTGGTTCGGATGGATGTACCTTCGCAGGACGGACATCGGGTGGAAGAAGCCGAGGACATGGGCAACGATCGTCGGTGTAGAGATTCGGAACGGGATCCGTGAGACCTGTAGTTGGGATGTGCTTATTTCTATGGCATCTTATGCCGATTTGCTTCTTATCCGTACTCGGATTTTGTTCCGCTTCGCATGATACTCTGATGTGTGTTGTATGAGGAAGTATCCTAAAATATAGATCTATCTAGGTCATTTGAATCTTGCCGTATGGTGTTGCTATATTTCCTTTCTTTCTAGATGGTGTGGCTCTGATGTACTCTTGTATGGTGGCTTGCATACATACCCACTTGTGTATGTAGTTGATCCTTTCGGCGCTGATTCACGCCTGGTCTGAGACAGTCCCGTTGAGAGGGTAGTGGTTGGGACGTCTGAAAGGACTACCAGTGAGTGGCTTTTGGGGCCCCACCGTACTATTTCAACCACTACCACTCATCCAGGCTTGTATCTAGGAGCGTAATTCACCGAGGTAGTTACAATTAAAAACGTAAAAAATATAAAAAGATTGGAGTTTCACGAACCTTCTGTTTTCACCACTCTTACCTATTCAAAGACGAACTCTGCAGTTTCTGGTGTTTGGTTTTTGATAAATTCTTCTAGAGTCACCATTTAAATGACATCCACATCTTCATTGTAAGAATCTCTAGAAATATAATGTTTTAGTCTTTGACCATTAACCACCTGTGTTGTGTCATCCTTCAAAGAAGAAATTTTGATGGCACCTGAACGGTACACTTCCTTGATAACAAAAGGTCCTTTCCATTTGGAGAGTAGTTTCCTGCAAAAAATCTGAGACGAGACCTATACAAAAGAACTTTCTCACCAACATGGAACTCCCTTTTGAGAATTCTCCTATCATGCCATATTTTTACCTTTTCCTTAAAGAGCCTAGCATTTTCATAAGCTTCACCTCTCCACTCATCTAGATTACTTAAATCGAGTAGTCTTTTCTCACCAGCAAGTCTAAAATCTCTATTCAGCTCTTTCACTGCCCAATATGCTTTTTGTTCTAATTCCAAAGGCAAGTGACAAGATTTCCCATAGACCATTTTGTAAGGAGACATCCCCATAGGATTTTTATAAGCAGTTCTATAAGCCCACAAAGCGTCATTCAACTTTTTAGCCCAATTTTTCCTAGATCTATTGACAGATTTCTACAAGATAGATTTAATTTCCCTATTGTAAAGTTCTACTTGCCCACTAGTTTGGGGGCGATAAGCTGAAGAAATTCTGTGGTTTACATCATACTTAGCGAGAGCTTTTCTAAAAAAAACCATAAATAAAATGAGAGCCTCCATCAGTCATGAGATATCTAGGCACACCAAACCTAGGAAAAATGACATCTTTAAGCATTTTCAAAGAGGTCTTACCATCAACACTGTTTGTAGGTATGGCTTCCACCCATTTTGTAACATAGTCAACAACAACAAGAATATGAGTATACCCTTTTGAAGGAGGAAAAGGCCCCATAAAGTCAAATCCCCAACAATCAGAAGGTTCAATAACAAGAGAATAATTCATAGACATTTCATTGCGTCTAGAGATGTTACCTACTCGTTGGCATTCATCACATGATAAGACAAACTTCCTTGCATCTTTAAAAAGAGTAGGCCAATAAAATCCAGATTGTAAAACCTTTTGTGCAGTCCTATCCCTAGCATGATGTCATCCATAAGCACTGCCATGACATTTTTTCAATATATCTTGTTCAAATTCTAGAACACATCTTCGCATAATACCATCTACTCCTTCTTTATATAAGTGTGGGTCGTCCCAAAAATAATGCCTTAGATCATAAAAGAATTTCCTTCTTTGCTGAGCTATAAAGGTTGGAGGCAAATACTTGGAAAAAATAAAGTTAGCATAATCAGCATACTAAGGACTCTCATGCGGACTTACCCTTATTGCAGCTAACTTCTCATTTGGAAAACTATCATTAACAGGAAAAGGGTCAAAAGAAATGTTCTCCAAACGAGATAAATTATTAGCAACAGGATTATCAGCACCTTTCCTATCCACAATATGCAGATCAAACTCTTGCAAAAGCAACACCCACCTTATAAGCCTAGGCTTAGCATCCTTCTTTGACATAAGGTACTTAATAGTTGCATGATCGATGAATAGTAACCTTAGAATCAACAATATAAGGTCTAAACTTATCACAAGCAAATATTACGATAAGAACTCTTTCAAGAGTAGCATAATTCTTTTGAGCAGTATCTAGGGTTTTGCTAGCATAATGAATAACATTCAGCTTCTTGTCAACATGTTGTCCAAGGACAGCACCCACATCAAAGTCACTAGCATCACACATAATTTCAAAACGTAAACTCCAATCAGGTGGTTAGACAATAGGAGCAGTTGTCAAAGCTTTCTTCAAAGTTTCAAAAGCTTCCTTACAATCATCATAAAAAACAAAAGGTACATCTTTTTGAAGAAGATTATTAAGGGGCTTTGAAATTTTGGAGAAATCTTTAATAAACCTCCTATAGAAACCAGCATGACCAAGAATACTACGAATACCTTTGATGTCTCTAGGACAAGGCATCTTCTCAATTGCTTCAATCTTGGCTCATTAACTTTAATGCCTCTTCGTAGATCTTGTGTCCAAGACCAATCCCTTCATTAACCATGAAATGGCATTTCTCCCAGTTAAGAACAAGTTGGTTTCTTCACATCTCTGTAAAACTTTATCAAGCTTGTGCAAACAGTTGTCAAAAGAAGTTCCATATACGGAAAAAACGTCCATGAAAACCTACACAATTTCTTCACAAAAACCATGAAAGATAGCAGACATACATCTCTGAAAGGCAGCAGGAGCATTACATAAACCAAAAGGCATATGCCTATAAGCATAAGTACCATAAGGACAAGTGAAAGTGGTTTTATCTTGGTCCTGTGCATTCACAGCAATTTGAGAAAACCCAGAATAACCATCAAGAAAGCAAAAGTTAGTGTTTTTGGACAACCTCTCAAGCATTTGATCAATAAAGGGCAAAGGATAATGATCTTTCTTAGTAAATTTATTAATCTTTCTAAAATCAATGCACATTCTATACCCAACCACTACTCTTTGGGGTATAAGCTCATTATCCTCATTAGGCACAACAGTTATTCCCCCTTTCTTGGGAACACAATGAACAGGGCTAACCCTTTGACTATCAGCAATAGGATAAATAATACCAGCATCAAGGAGTTTTAATACCTCATTTCTTACCACATCCTTCATCTTAGGATTTAGAAGGCATTGGAGCTCAACAACTAGTTTTGCATCAGGCTCAATATTAATAGCATGCTGACATATAGTAGGAGAAATTCCTTTTAAATCATCAAGAGTATAACCCATAGCTCCTCGGTGCTTCTTCAATACTTCCAACAACCTTTCTTCTTCCTTCCCTGAAAGTTTAGAACTAATAATAACATGATATATTTTCTTATCATCAAGATAAGCATATTTAATATCATTAGGTAAAGGTTTTGATTCGAAAACAGGATCCCATTTAGGTGGTAATGTGGTGCCCAAATCTTCCACAAGTAGATTATGTTTAAGCTGTTTTATTTAAGGAAAACTTTGTCAATCTCATTTCTTTCCTTCATGAAGACATCACTTTCATGGTCTTCCATGAACTGCTGCAAAGCATTGTTAGGAGCAAGAGAAATAGCAGACAGTTGTTCAACCCTGAAATCCTCATCAGGTAGTTCATTTTCATAAGGAGTTTTGGAAAATTTGGAAAAATTAAACTCGTAAGATTCTCCAGCAAAATTAGTCAAAACTTTTTCCTTCCTACAATCTATGATATCCCCACAAGTATTAAGGAAGGGTCTACCAAACATAACAGGATAGATTTTACTAGCTTCTTTACCAAGTACTAGAAAATCAGCAGGATATTTAATATTACCACAAAGGATCTCCACATCTCTTACAATACCAATAGGAAAAACTTGCTCTCTATTAGTGAAGGGAATATGCCCTGAGAGGCAATAATAAAGTGTTTATTATGTGTATTCCAAGTATATGATAGATGTTTATTTTGCATGCTATAATTGTATTAATACGGAAACATTAATACATGTGTGTTTAATAAACAAACAGAAAGTTCCTAGTTATGCCTCTCTCATAAACTAGCTCGTTGATTAACAAGATGATCAAGGTTTCCTGATCATGGACATTGGATGTTGTTAATAACGGATCACAACATTATCGTAATGGTGTGATGAACATTCATCCGAAGTATAGCATTACGATCAAAGTCATTGAGTTTATATTGCTATAACAACTTACGGTGATCCTAATCCTTAGACCATGAGATCATGTCAATCACTAACACCGGAAGAGTTTCTTGATAACATCAAATGTCACACCGTAATGTGGTGATTATAAAGATGGATTCGTAACTAATAAAGTGTTATGTTGAGGCTCATGGATCGAGAGTGGAATTTGTTCATCCCGATGACGATAGATATACTCTGGGCCCTCTCGGTGATATCACATTGATTAGCTTGCAAGCAAGTGATTTGATCACTAGAATGTTATATCACGGAACGAGAAAAGAGTGCATGTTAACAAGATCAAACTAGGTATGGAGATACCGATGATCGAATCTCGGACATGTAATATATCGTGAAACAAAGGGATTAAGATACTAGCGTAAAGGTTCCGACGATCACAAGAAAGTCATCGTTGAATGTGTGGAGTCGATGGGTCTCCATCCCGCTTATGATTATTGATCCGAGAGGGTCTCGATCATGTTTGCATTATTCACGAACCGTAGGGTGACACACTTAAGAGACACCGACATCCAACTGGAGCAAAAGTTTCATGCCGAAAAGAATGAACAAGCAGGAATTTATTTCACTAGATACCAAAACGGTTTTCGTGAAATTGCATAAAGTGGTTATGCATGTGAAATAGAATTCTAGCAAGGGGTTATTTGTGAATGTTTGTCATTAAAGTAATTGACAAAATTCTGAATAAAATAAAAGAGTTTTATTTAATGAGAGTTTGCATTAAATTTGGTGGAAATTTAATGGGAATTTGAGTGGACTTTTGAGTGGAGGGAATTTAAAGGAGATTTGTGAGTGGAGTGTCCACCCACATGAAGAGGGGAGAGCAAGGGGGCAGCCCCATGCGCCGGCCACCCCCTTGGGGTTCCCCCTCCTCCTATAAAAGGAGCCCCCCTCCTCACTTGTCTCTCACACCTCCTCGTGAAGGATCTCTCTCCCCCTCTAGAATTTATCCCCCATGGTCTCAGACTAGCGAGATACATGTTCCCGGTGGCTATTCGGAAAGAAAGAGTTGTGCTTCCGCTGCATCGCTGGAGCGGGGAGGCGGAGGTTGCTCGGTGCCTCGAACGTGTGTGCGAGCACGGATGTGCTGCTGATTTGCGGTGCTAGGACTTCCTCTCGATCTTGAGATCGGCAAGAGATCGTCTACATCAACCACGAGTTGAACTCGTTAAGCTTTGTCGGTCTTCAAGGGTATGTTCTCTACGGATATACATCCGCCCGTTGTTTGTATATAGTAGATAGATCTTGGTACGTAGTTCCCATCGTAGGAAATTTTTTGTTTTCTCTGCTGCGAACCCTACAGTGGTATCAGAGCCGGATCTATGAGTAGATACTTTGCACAGGTAGTACACATATGAGTATGTGGGCTATGATGATCATGTTGTTGCTTCTTTGTTGTAATTTTGGATATTGGTGGCATAGTGGGATGAAGCGGCCCGGACAAACCTTACATGTCCTCGCACATGAGACATGTTCCACGCTTGACATGCAACTAGTTTGCATAAGTGGCTAGCGGGTGTCTGTCTCTCCTACTATAGTCAATATCTATTTTGAAAGCGAGTTGTCAACAATTTGATTATCCTTGTTGTGGTTCATGTTCGTAGGTAAGAACGGTTCTATCTCGATAGCCCTAAAGCCACGTAAAACTTGCAATGGATAAATTAGAGGCGTCTAGTTTAGATTGTTGCTGGGCTAGTGTTATGATATGGTAGTGTTGTAAGTAGAAGTATGAGATGATACTCTTACAACACACATAGCGTGTAAACCCCATAGACCTTGGATTTACACATATAGGTATGATAGTGATCATACCACGATGCACATGATAGACATCATCTGCGGGAACCATATCATTTCACTAATAAACATATGATGTTTGATAGCATCTTATATTGCTTGTTTAGCGCTTTGTTAGCATAATAAGGTGATCCCTCATTTAAATATCAAGATAAGAATGTGTTCTTCCTTTAGTATGCACCGACTATGTTTTCGTCGCTCCAAGACATCACGTGATGATCGGGTGTTCTTGAATCCACGACCATATTTCGGGTGTAAAACAGTTACACACGCGAATACTAAGGTTCTAACTTGGCGAGCCTAGCATGTACAGACATGGCCTCGGAACACGTAATCAAAGGTTAAGCATGAGTCATATAGTTGATATGATGCCCATTTGATGCTCGCCTTTGAAGCTATACCGACTCACGTGATGATCGGACTTGGTATAGTGGATTTGGTTCATGTAATCACCAAAAAGGCACGAGGGATGTCGTTTTTGAGTGGGAGTTCATTCATAATATGGATTAGTTGAACTCAATCTATCATACACTTAGTCTAAACTTTACAAATTCTATTGTAGATGGCACCACCTGCTTTTAATTTCAATGTGTTCATGGAGAAAGAGAAACTAGAACGAACAGTAGCAACTTTACCGAATGGGCCATGAATTTGAGGATTCTCCTCTCTGCTGCACAAAAGCAATACGTGCTAGAAGCGCCGTTAGGCCCCCCACCTTTTGATGATGCCCCTGACGAGGAGAAGAATGTCTATCAGACTCGTCAGGATGACCACAACTTAGTTCATTGCGGCATATTGTATGGGCTAGAGCCGAACTTCAAAGCGCTTCAAAACGGCAATGCATTTGATACAATGGGTGAGTTGAAAATGATTTTCGACACATGTCAGTGAGAGCTACAATGCTTGAAAAGTTCTTTAGTCGCATGATGGAAGAGCACAACTCGTTAGTGAGCATGTACTCAAGATGTCGGGTTACGCCGATAAGCTTGTGTCCTTGGGAATATCGATTCCCATTGACTTAGGCATCCATCGTGTTCTCAGCCCGCCACCTAGCTATAAGAGCTTCGTGATGAACTATAACATGCAAGGCATGAAGAAGTCTCCCGAGCTCACAATGCTTAAAACTGAAGTGGAGATCAAAAGGAACATCAAGTGTTTATGATCAATAGGAACACCGGTTTCAAGAAAGACAAGAAGGGAAAACGGAGGAAAGTAAGGGCGCAAGCCTGTTGCGTCTGAAAAGAAACCACGAGTTGGACCTAAGTCGATTCCGAAGTGCTACTATTGTAAGGGAACTGCCATCGAAGTGCAACGCCCCAAGTATCCGCGCATAAGAAGGCCGGCAAGGCAAACAAAGGTATATATGATATACATGTTATAGATGTGTACTTGACTAGTGCTCGCAGAGCACCTAGGTATTTGATACCGCTCAGCCATAATATTTGTAACTCGAATCGTGGGCTGCGAAAGCGACCGCTAGCAAGGGGTGAGGTCAAGATGCGTGTTCAATGGATCAAGTGTTGATGTGATCGCCGCCGAACGCCGCTCTCCACTTGCCGCCGGATTAGTTATAAACTTGAATAATTGTTATCTGGTGCCTGCACTGAGCATGAACATTGTATCTGGATCGTGTTTGATGCGAAGTGGTTATTCATTTAAATCCGAGAACAATGGTTGTGTCACATCCCAAGATTTTCCAAATCTTGTAATGTGAAAAATAAATGAATAAAATAAAACTTTGTTGATTTTCAAGGTGAGAAGAAACTTTTTGAATCCAATTGGAAACTTTCAAAACCTATTTGGATCAAATAAAATCCTGAAGGGATTTAAAAAGGTAAATAAACAATAAAGCTAAAAATATTTGGAATTACTATTTTGGATCTTTTTAATAAAAGATTTGGTTTTCAAATGAAAAGGTAGAAATATAAATAAGGATTTTTTTTATAGAGCCAAATTAAACCTTGGTCAAGATTTTGAAATAAAACATTTTGTTTAGATCAAAAGAATAAAGATTTATTTAAATAAAATAATACGGATTTATTAATACCCAATTTTGTTAAAGTAAAGACTTTCCCTTTTTAATAAAACATTAAAACTTATTAATTTATTTTAAATAAGTTTTCCAAATATTTTATATTCTCAAATAAAACCTACTGAAGTGTTTTTGGTTTATTTGGATTTCAAATGGAGATTTTAAATAAAACAAAACCCATTTGATTTAATAACTAAGATTCATTTTATTTAATTATTAATGGGTCCTAAAAAGAATAAAATTATTTTATGTTGGGACTTGGAATATTGTTGTTAAACAGAAACAAAACTCAATGCAAAGTTTGGAGGAATTTTGAATTGATTTGTTGATTGATTTGTTTGTTTGAATTTCAAAACAGAAAATAGAATTGGAAAAAGGAAAAGTTTCAGAACAAAAAAAATGTGTAAAGGACACAGCCCAGCCGGCCAGCCCAACAAGCCCAACAGCAAGCCCACCCCACTCTCTCTCGCGAAACATTTTCACCAGAAGATCCACCCGCGCAGATACTGACCAGTGGCCCCTCTTCCCCTCTCTCTCCCCCACTGACGACAGGACCCCACACCACTGTTCATCGTCTTCAAACCCGCGCTGATTCCTCCTCGCCGTTTCCTGCCGTTGATTGCTCGAATCAATACGCGTAAATGGCACAATGAATCCTCCCTGCTACCATGCACTCTTAATCGCCAGCAACTCCTCTTCCTTTCCCCTCAGAACCCACTCGACCAGAGCCACCAGGCTGCCCTGAATCGAATTTTCACCACCGCTGCTCCGTGAGTCTCACCGAGCGATTCGGCCAACTCGCGCCTTGCCTCCTCGATCACACTGCGTGAACCCCAGCCCCTAGCGCTTCTCCTGCCGTCGCTCACTCATGCGCCCAAAACGTCGCCGACAACCTCTCGAGCGCCTCCTTCTCCCGACCTCCACGGTAAGTATCAACCGCCAAAGACTCCTCAATGATGCTCCTATCTTATCCTAACGGCACGCTTCTAACCGTACCACCCGTTCGTCTTAGGGTGATCTGCAACATCGTCCCCGACGACCACCAGAACCGCCTGACGCCGCCATCGTCTCCGGCGAGCAATTACTTCCACTCTAGTGCGCCCCTTCGCCAGCAAGTACCACCTCGAGCATCAGCAAGCCTCTACGAGTCTGGTAAGCCTCGCCAACCTCTTCCTTGCTTCTTGTAACCGCCGCTAGCACATCGTCAGACCGTGCGCCGCCGCCAGCCGCCGCGCAGCGCCGCCAGTTCTTGGCAAGTTGATAAGAGCCGTTCGATTCAGATCGTAGTGACACGATAGAACCACTTAACGGCGAAAGGGTACGCAATCTAAACCGTGCGATCTATTTAGATCCAACGCCTCACAGAGGCCGATCCGTGCGAACCGGTATCGACCAGTAGTATTGCGCCGTGTGGCACTAGTTTGTTTTAAAACAGAATTTGAAATCTGATTGTTTTGCAAATTTGTAAACCTTGTAACTTTTGATCCACACATCCAAAAATTACAAACTTTATATCAATGGAATCAGTGGAACAATCCCTAGCCAACCATGCAATTTTTTTAGTAAAAAGCTTCTGGTAAAATGTTTGTTTTTGGAAAAACATTTGTATGCTTGTTTAGGTTATAAAAATTATTCCAAAAAGTTTCAAGGATGAAATCTTTGCAAAATTGGTTTGTGGTGAACCCACTGACCCTAAGAACTAACTTTTGTATTTTAAAAATGGATTTTGTAAAGTTTAGGAATAAAAACTTAAATTAGCCCATTTCTAGTCAAAATAAAATTATTGATTTGTTATGGAAATGACTTTTGGGTAAAATCTTTGGAAAATGTTCTAAATCAAACCTACTGACCCTAAACACCAAGTTTTGTGATTTAACAACTTATTTGGTGAACAATATAAAATTGTTGCTTTGCTAAAAACAATTTCAATCACCTAAAATAATGATTTGATTTAAAAATGGTTTATAGATAAAACCCTTTTGCAAATGACTTTGCCACATTAGAAAATGACCACTTTGAACCTTACAATGTTTAGAGCCTAGTAGAAACCCCCTTTGCAAATAAAACTATCTTTTGCATGCTTGCATGCATGACTTAGTTTCTATTATTTTATGTGTGATGAATTGTTTGAATATTGTTTTGGAATGCTAGTTGAATTTATGTTTGCTTGATTGATTTGTAGTGAAGTTAAAAGAGTGTGAGATTAGCAAGATCAAGAGTGAACCAACATTCTCTACCAAAAAGGCAAGTTACACTATCATCCAATAGTCCTACTATTTTCATTATACTTAGTGGATTTTGAAACATGCATGAAAAAGAATTCTATACTTTATGCCATGCTAATCCTAATAGGATACCCTTATATTCCTTAGTAAAAACAATGTAGTTGTAAAATGCTTAGCCATGCTACATATTTTGAGAAGAGATACATGTTGAGATTTTATGAAGTTGAGAAAAGACTTGTGTTTTTATATAATAAAACAAGTACTCAATGAACCACCTGGGTGGACAAGGTTACTCAAGTTTTGGACAAGGTGGCAACAAGAGGAACCATGTTTATATGGAAATCTCCTTTGTTGTGCACCAGATGAAAACCACCCAGGGACTTAGAGATTGAACATGTTTCTCCAACAAAGGCTTCCGTGGTACACCACATGCTATTATGGCTCTCTTAGTCAACTACATTGGGAAGACCCATGCATTGGTCTTCGGTTAACTGGAAATGAGGGAACTGAACCCTACATGGGTGCCTCAAGACAAGCTAGCATTGTGTATGGAGGACCCTTTGGAAAGACTTCACACATTCTCAATTTGCCAAGATTCCATCTTGGTGAGTACTTATCCAAATGACCGGTGGCAACAAGATGAGATTGTGTCATGTGGGTAAAGTGTACAACTTCAGAAGATAAAAAATCTAAGTACTTAGCCGTGTCCCAGGTTATGGACAATCTTGAGCAACTAAAGGCTGAAGCTATGGGAAATCTCGACATTCCAATTTCTAAAAGAAAAACTTTTAAGTGACAACAAAAGGCTTGAAGACTTGGGGATTTACCAAGGAGCTCAAGAGATTTTGATAAAACTTGAAGCACTTGGGGATTTACCAAGGAGCTCAAGAGATTTTGATAAAACTTGAAGCACTTGGGATTTACCAAGGAGCTCAAGATATTTTGATAAAACTTGAAGTACTTGGGGTGTACCAAGGAGCTCAAGAGATTTTAACAAAGACTTGAAACACTTGGGGTTTTACCAAGGAGTTCAGAAAGATTTGACAAAAGATCAAAACTATTTTTAAAAGATAGGATAAATTATTGCTTTCTGCAAATGAGCCTTAAACCCTACTTAGCCAAATATGCATGTAATGATAGGATCCACTTATATTCAACATAGTAGTGAAACTTGCCAATACAATTCAAATGTATTGACCCTTGTGGCTATAACTTGTTATGTTGCATGTTTGATCGATAGTAGTGAAGTTGATTGATTAGGATTACAAGTCTACAACCAACATGTTTGCCTGTGTCACTTTGAAGATGAAGGACCCCATGCTTATAGATATTCTGCTGCAATGTAATGTAATAGCCAAATGAGCTATGTAAGATGTAATAAAAGTATGTTACTCCTGGTTATAAAGTTACATTATGATCTTTGTTTCTTAATATTACATCTTAACTGTGGATGCTAGCTATTGATCCAGGGACTAGCATTGTAAACACAGGGATCTCTGCCTTATTAAAGGTTGGGACCTCTACAGATGGTATCAGAGCATTGTGTTGCCTGTAGGATTTGTAAACTTAGGATTGGACTAAAAAAAAACCTTAGAAAAATAGGAGTTGTATTTGTCCCAAAAACTTATTTACAAACAATCTTGTAAACTCTTTCCTCAACCATTTTGGTTTTGATTCTACATCTCTTCTATTTCAACTTGATGGAAAAACCTACCCCATGGCCAAAGACTTCACCATGTGCAAAGGACTTCATCAACTCTAATGACTTCAACATCTTCAACTCTAATGACTTCAACATCTTCAGCATATTCACCAAGGACTTCAATCTTGGATTCCACTAAGGAAAACAAGTGAGACAAGAAATCTTGCTCAAGATTTGGAGAATAAGGAAACA
The DNA here is from genome assembly GCA_030063025.1 of Avena longiglumis. NCBI lineage: Eukaryota > Viridiplantae > Streptophyta > Magnoliopsida > Poales > Poaceae > Avena > Avena longiglumis. Next base: position 425,355,761 of record CP125978.1, read on the forward strand.
CAACTTAGAAGGAGCCATCATCACTGAAGTTTTGTGACCAAAATTTTTCCTAAGGAAACCATGATCTCATGCAAAGAAGAATCAACCAAGAAGGCTGGAAAGATCACAAGTGAACCATATAGATGGACCACCATATTTTGTTTAAGTCAAACACACCAACTTATGTGGTGTAAAAAAAGTATTTTTGCCTAAAGTATATGCTTGAACTTCATTGTTTGAGTGAAATGTTTGTTTGTGATTGCTTGCACATTGCTTGAGTGAATTGTAATGTGTGTGATTAGAATTATTTCTTTAGAAATATATTGCCTATTCTAATCTCAATTCAACCCAAATAGATGACTACTCCAAGAGACTCCAACATCAAGGTTGATGACAACAACAACAACCAAGAGGACAGCATGAAAGAACTCATAGCAACCCAAAACCAGTTGAACCAAATGACAGCTCAATTCATAGCCAGCACCAGTGGGGAAGATCCAACCCTGCAAGGATTTTTGGAAAACCAAGCTCAAATGTTGCATAAGGTGACAGATGAAATGCTCAACATGGAAAGCAACTTCAAGGATGACAAGGATGTTATTCTAAAAGGAGCCAAAGCTTGCAATATTTGTGGATACAAGGATCACACTTCCAAGGAGCATGGAGATCAATGCCCCAACTGTGAAGAGAAACATCCAGTAGGCCAATGTCCCACATCTCAAGCTACTTGTTACCTATGTGAAGGAAATAACCATGTCCCTATCCAATGCCCCATCTATTCCATACTTGAACAAAGGAAACAAGATGGAGTGCAACAAATGATTGCAAACTATCAAGAAGGATCCAAATTTACCAAGAAGAATGAGGACAAAGGAAAAGCTCCACTTATACCTCCATGCAATACAACCCAATTCAAAGGACCAAAGAAGAGGCATATGAATTTTCCAAAGAACAATAGAAGGTTCATGAAACAAGTAGACATTCCTACCTACAAGATAACATATGAACAACATGAATTAGATGCACTCCTAGCTTTGGAGAAGCCCAAAAAGAAAAGAAGGACAAAATCCATGTGCAATGTCATCATTGTAAAGAAATGGGACACTATTCCAGTGAATGTCTAGAGAAACAGAAGTATAAAGAGATTGGCCAAGTATGGTGCAACAATTGCAAAGAGCTAGGCCATTATGCAACAACTTGTCCACAAGAGACACGCGAAGAACTCAAACTTATCACATGTTTCAATTGCAAAGAACCAGGACATTATGCAAGTAATTGTCCAGAAAAGATGAAGAACAAGATAAACAAGCCTATGAAGGATCTCAGCCTTGTCACATGTGTCAAGTGTGGAAACAAAGGACACTATGCAGATGTTTGCCCAGAGAAGTTTCCCCAAGATCCCAAGCAAACCAAGATGTAAATTTAGTTGGAAAATTTTTAAGGGTGGTAGTACCTAGATGCTTTGAGCCTACTTGTAACCCTAGCCTTCCCAAATCTCGGGAGGAGATTTATTTTAAGGGTGGTAGCCTGTCACATCCCAAGATTTTCCAAATCTTGTAATGTGAAAAATAAATGAATAAAATAAAATTTGTTGATTTTCAAGGTGAGAAGAAACTTTTTGAATCCAATTGGAAACTTTCAAAACCTATTTGGATCAAATAAAATCCTAAAGGGATTTAAAAAGGTAAATAAACAATAAAGCTAAAAATATTTGGAATTACTATTTTGGATCTTTTTAATAAAAGATTCTGTTTTCAAATGAAAAGGTAGAAATATAAATAAGGATTTTTTTTATAGAGCCAAATTAAACCTTGGTCAAGCTTTTGAAATAAAACATTTTGTTTAGATCAAAAGAATAAATATTTATTTAAAGAAAATAATAGGGATTTATTAATACCCAATTTTGTTAAAGTAAAGACTTTCCCTTTTTAATAAAACATTAAAACTTATTAATTTATTTTAAATAAGTTTTCCAAATATTTTATATTCTCAAATAAAACCTATCAAGTGTTTTGGTTTATTTGGATTTCAAATGGAGATTTTAAATAAAACAAAACCCATTTGATTTAATAACTAAGATCCATTTTATTTAATTATTAACGGTCCTAAAAGAATAAAATTATTTTATTTTGGGACTTGGAATATTGTTGTTAAAGAAACAAAACTCAAGGCAAAGTTTGGAGGAATTTTGAATTGATTTGTTTGTTTGAATTTCAAAATGAAAATAGAATTGGAAAAAGGAAAAGTTTGAACAAAAAATGTGTAAAGGACACACCGGCCAGCCCAACAAGCCCAACAAAGAAGCCCACCCCACTCTCTCGCTAAACGTTTTCACCGTAAGATCCACCAGCAGACATCTTGACAGTGGCCCTCTTCCCTCTCTCTCCCCACGACAGGACCCCACACCATCGTCATCGTCTTTAAACCCTTACCGATTCCTCCTCGCTGATTGCTCGAATCAATACGTAAATGGCACAATGAATCCTCCCCGACCACGCACTCTTAATCTCCAAAGAACTCCTCTTCCTTTCCCTCGTAACCCACTCGACCAGAGCCACCAGTCGCCTGAATCGAATTGCACCACCGCTGCTCCGAGTCTCACCGAGCGATTCTGGCCGAACCGCCGCCCTTGCCTCCTCGAGCACACGGTGTGAACCCTAGCCTGGCGCTTCTCCCTTTGTCCGCTCACTCGCGGGCCCAGGCGTCGGCCGACAACCTCAGCGCCATCTCGCCTCCTTCTCCAGCGACCTCCCCTGGTAAGTATCAACCGCCCCAGCACTCCTCGATGATGCTCCCATCTTCTCCAGAACGGCACGCTTCTAACTGTACCACCCGTTCGTCTTAGGGTGATCTGCAACGTTGTCCCCGACGACCACCAGAACCGCCAGACGCCGCCATCGTCTCCGTGACAATTACTTCCACTCGGTGCTTCGCCACCAAGACCACCTCGAGCATCGCAAGCCTCTAAGATTCTGTAAGCCGCCAACCTCTTCCTTGCTTCCTGAATCGCCGCTAGCACATCATCCGACACATGCCGCCCGCAGCAACCGCCAGTTCTTGGCAAGTTGATAAGAGCCGTTCGATTCAGATCGTAGTGACACGATAGAACCACTTAACGGTGAAAGGGTACGCAATATAAACCGTGCAATCTGTTTCGATCCAACGCCTCACAGAGGCCGATCCATGCGAACCGGTATCGACCAGTAGTATTGCGCCGCGTGGCACTAGTTTGTTTTAAAACAGAATTTGAAATCTGATTGTTTTGCAAATTTGTAAACCTTGTAACTTTTGATCCACATGTCCAAAAATTACAAACTTTATATCAATGGAATCAGTGGAACAAGCCCTAGCCAACCGTTCAATTTGTTTAGTAAAAAGCTTCTGGTAAAATGTTTGTTTTTGCAGAAACATTTGTATGCTTGTTTAGGTTATAAAAATTATTCCAAAAAGTTTTTAAGGATGAAATATTTGCAAAATTGGTTTGTGGTGAACCCACTGACCCTAGGAACTAACTTTTGTATTTTAAAAATGGATTTTGTGAAGTTTAGGAATAAAAATTTAAATTAGCCCATTTCTAGTCAAAATAAAATTATTGATTTGCTATGGAAATGACTTTTGGGTAAAATCTTTGGAAAATGTTCTAAACCAAACCTACTGACCCTAAACACCAAGTTTTGTGATTTAACAACTTATTTGGTGAACAATATAAAATTGTTGCTTTGCTAAAAACAATTTCAATCGCATAAATAATGATTTGATTTAAAAATGGTTTATAGATAAAACCCTTTTGCAAATGACTTTGCCACATTAGAAAATGACCACTTTGAACCTTACAATGTTTAGAGCCTAGTAGAAACCCCCCTTGCAAATAAAACTATCTTTTGCATGCTTGCATGCATGACTTAGTTTCTATTATTTTATGTGTGATGAATTGTTTGAATATTGTTTTGGAATGCTAGTTGAATTTGTGTTTGCTTGATTGATTTGTAGTGAAGTTAAAAGAGTGTGAGATTAGCAAGATCAAGAGTGAACCAACATTCTCTACCAAAAAGGCAAGTTACACTATCATCCAAAAGTCCTACTATTTTCATTATACTTAGTGGATTTTGAAACATGCATGAAAAATAATTCTATACTTTATACCATGCTAATCATAATAGGATACCCTTATATTCCTTAGTAAAAACAATGTAGTTGTAAAATGCTTAGCCATGCTACATATTTTGAGAAGAGATACATGTTGATATTTTATGAAGTTGAGAAAAGACTTGTGTTTTTATATAATAAAACAAGTACTCAATGAACCACCTGGGTGGACAAGGTTACTCAAGTTTTGGACAAGGTGGCAACAAGAGGAGCCATGTTTATATGGAAATCTCCTTTGTTGTGCACCAGATGAAAACCACCCAGGGACTTAGAGATTGAACATGTTTCTCCAATAGTGGCTTCCGTGTACAGCCACATGCTATTATGGCTCTGGCTTAGTCAACTACATTGGGAAGACCCATGCATTGGTCTTCAGGTTAACTGGAAATGAGGGAACTCGGAACCCTACATGGGTGCCTGAAGACAAGCTAGCATTGTGTATGGGAGGACCCTTTGGAAAGACTTCGTCACATTCTCAATTTGCCAGTATTCCATCTTGGTGAGTACTTATCCAGCGGCCACTGGTGGCAACAAGATGAGATTGTGTCATGTGGGTAAAGTGTACAACTTCTGCAGAAGATAAAAAAATCTAAGTACTTAGCCGTGTCCCCGGTTATGGACAATACTGAGCAACTAAAGGCCTGAAGCTATGGGAAATCTCGACATTCCAATTTCTAAAAGAAAAACTTTTAAGTGACAACAAAAGGCTTGAAGCACTTGGGGATTTACCAAGGAGCTCAAGATATTTTGATAAAAACTTGAAGCACTTGGGGATTTACCAAGGAGCTCAAGAGATTTTGATAAAACTTGAAGCACTTGGGGATTTACCAAGGAGCTCAAGAGATTTTGATAAAAACTTGAAGTACTTGGGGTGTACCAAGGAGCTCAAGAGATTTTAACAAAGACTTGAAACACTTGGGGTTTTACCAAGGAGTTCAGAAGATTTGACAAAAGATCAAAACTATTTTTAAAAGATAGGATAAATTATTGCTTTCTGCAAATGAGCCTTAAACCCTACTTAGCCAAATATGCATGTAATGATAGGATCCACTTATATTCAACATAGTAGTGAAACTTGCCAATACAATTCAAATGTATTGACCCTTGTGGCTGTAACTTGTTATGTTGCAGGTTTGATTGATAGTAGTGAAGTTGATTGATTAGGATTACAAGTCTACAACCAACATGTTTGCCTGTGGCACTTTGAAGATGAAGGACCCCATGCTTATAGATATTCTGCTGCAATGTAATGTAATAGCCAAATGAGCTATGTAAGATGTAATAAAAGTATGTTACTACTGGTTATAAAGTTACATTATGAACTTTGTTTCTTGATATTACATCTTAACTGTGGATGCTAGCTATTGATCCAGGGACTAGCATTGTAAACACAGGGATCTCTGCCTTATTAAAGGTTGGGACCTCTACAGGTTGTTCCATTTATATGAATGAAATATTTTATGGTCATGCACCGATGATGAATGGTTTATTTCTATTAGATCTCGATGATAATGTTACACATATTCATAATGTTGATAATAAAAGGATTAAACTAAATGATGATATATCCGCATATATGTGGCACTGCCGTCTAGGTCATATTGGCGTTAAACGCATGAAGAAGCTCCATTCGGATGGACTTTTGGAATCACTTGATTATGAATCATTTGATACATGTGAGCCATGCCTTATGGGCAAGATGACTAGAACGTCGTTTTCCGGTTCAATGGAATGGGCGACAGATTTATTGGAAATCATACATTCTGATGTATGTGGTCAAATGAGTGTGTCGGCGCGAGGTGGATATCGTTATTTTATTACTTTCACGGATGATTTGAGTAGATACGGTTATATCTACTTGATGAAACACAAGTCTGAAACCTTTGAAAAGTTCAAGGAATTTCAGAATGAAGTGGAAAATCATCGTAATAGAAAGATAAAATTTCTACGGTCCGACCGTGGAGGTGAGTATCTAAGTTACGAGTTTAGCACTCACATGAAAGAGTGTGGAATTGTTTCACAACTCACACCTTCCGGAACACCACAGAGAAATGGTGTGTCGGAACGTCGTAATCGTACTTTATTAGATATGGTTCGATCTATGATGTCTCTGACGGACTTGCCGTTGTAATTTTGGGGTTATGCACTAGAAACTGTTGCATTCACTTTAAATCGGGCACCATCTAAATCCTTTGAAAAGACACCATATGAATTGTGGTTTGGAAACAAACCTAAGCTGTCATTTCTTAAAGTTTGGGGATGCGATGTTTATGTGAAGAAACTTCAACCGGATAAACTCGAACCCAAAGCGGAAAAATGCGTCTTCATAGGATACCCTAAGGAAACTATTGGGTATTCCTTCTATCACAGATCCGAGGTCAAGGTTTTTGTTGCCAAGAATGGATCCTTTCTAGAGAAAGAGTTCCTCGCGAAAGGTGTGAGTAGTCGGAAGGTAGAACTCGAAGAGGTTATTTAACCTTCTCTTCAAAGTATGGCGAGTAGCGCAGCGCCGTAAGTTGTTCCGAAGTTGGCTCCACCTGTTGAAGAGGGAACTAATGATAAAGATCATGAAACTCCGAAAGAGAGTACTACCGAACCTCGCAGGTCAAGCAGGACACGTGCAGCTCCCGAGCTGTACGGAAATCCTGTCATGAATTTCATGGTTGATGAAAATGATGACCCTGCGACATATGAAGAAGCGATGATGAGCCCGGATTCCAACAAATGGTTAGAATCCATGAAATCCGAGATGGAATCCATGTATGAAAATCAAGTTTGGAACTTGGTGGACTTACCTCACGACCGAAAGGACGTGGAGAACAAATGGATTTTCAAAAGGAAAACTCATGCTGATGGTAATGTGACCGTCTATAAAGCTCGACTTGTCGCAAAGGGGTTTCGACAAATTCAAGGAGTTGACTACGATGAGACATTCTCTCCCGTAGCGATGCTAAAGTCAGTTAGGATTATGTTAGCAATTGCTGCATATTTCGATTATGAGATATGGCGATGGATGTAAAACCGCTTCACAATGGTAATATTGAGGAAGAGTTGTATATGGTACAACCAAAGGGTTTTGTCGATCCTAAGGATGCTAACAAGGTGTGCAAGCTTCACGATCCATCTATGGATTGAAGCAAGCATCACGGTTGGAATCTCCGCTTTGATGAGGTAATCAAAGAGTTTGGATTTGTCCAAACTTATGGAGAAGCTTGTATTTACAAGAAAGTGAGTGGAGCAATGTGGCATTTCGATATTATATGTGGATGACATATTATTGATCGGAAATGATATAGATCTTTAAACAGTGTTAAAAGTTATCTAAACAAAGAATTTTCAATGAAGGACCTAGGTGAAGGCCATACATATTAGGCATAAAGATCTATAGAGATAGATCTAGGCGCCTAATAGGGCTATCGCAGTACATACCTTGATAAGATTTTAAAGAAGTTTAAAATGGACTAAGTAAGAAGGGTTCTTACCTATGTTGCAAGGCAAGACATTGAGTAAGACTCAAAGTCCGGCAAGCGGAAGAAAGAGAGATTATGGACAAAGTCCCCTATGCTTCACCATAGGCTCTATAATGTACGCCATGCTATGTACAAGACCGATGTGGCACATGCTATTAGTTTGACTAGTAGGTACCAATCGGATCCGTGTTCTAACATCGGATAGCGGTCAAGAATATCCTTAAGTACTTACGAAGAACTAAGGATATGTTTCTTGTATACGGAGGTGAAGAAGAGCTCGTCGCTATGTTATGTTGACGCTTAGCTTTGACACCGATCCGGATGACTCTAAGTCTCAATCGGATACGTTTTCTCATGAATGGCGGAGCGTTAGTTGGAGGAGCTCCAAACAACCTGTGGTAGCGGGATCAACAACGGAGGCGAATATGTTGCCGCTTGAGCGGCTCGTAAAGCGCTTTGGATGAAGGAGTTCATATCCAACTAGGAGTGGTGGCAAACGCGTTGGACCCAATGGTGATCTATTGTGACAACAATGGTGCCATTGCTAATGCCAAAGAGCCAAGGTCTCACAAGCATTCCAAGCATATTAAGCTCCGATTTCACTCCATCCGCGAGCATGTCAAGGATGGAGATATAAAGATTTAGAAGTACATACGGATCTCAATGTAGTGATCCGCTGACTAAAACTCTCCTAGATAAAACATGATCAACACCATAACTCAATGGGTGTTAGATTTATCACTATGTAACTAGATTATTGTCTCTAGTGCAAGTGGGAGATCAAGGAATATGCCCTGAGAGGCAATAATAAAGTGTTTATTATGTGTATTTCAAGTATATGATAGATGTTTATTTTGCATGCTATAATTGTATTAATACGGAAACATTAATACATGTGTGTTTAATAAACAAACAGAAAGTTCCTAGTTATGCCTCTCTCATAAACTAGCTCGTTGATTAACAAGATGATCAAGGTTTCCTGATCATGGACATTGGATGTTGTTAATAACGGGATCACAACATTAGTGTAATGGTGTGATGAACATTCATTCGAAGTATAGCATTACGATCAAAGTCATTGAGTTTATATTGCTATAACAACTTATGAAGTGATCCTAATCCTTAGACCATGAGATCATGTCAATCACTAACACTTGAAGAGTTTCTTGATAACATCAAACGTCACACCGTAACAGGGTGATTATAAAGATGGATTCAGAACTAATAAAGTGTTATGTTGAGGCTCATGGATCGAGAGTCGAATTTGTTCATCCCGATGACCGATAGATATACTCTGGGCCCTCTCGGTGATATCACATTGATTAGCTTGCAAGCAAGTGATTTGATCACTAGAATGTTATATCACGGGAACGAGAAAAGAGTGCATGTCGGTAACGAGATCAAACTAGGTATGGAGATACCGATGATCGAATATCGGACATGTAATATATCGTGAAACAAAGGGATTAAGATACTAGCGTAAAAGGTTCCGACGATCACAAGAAAGTCATAGTTGAATGTGTGGGAGTCAGTATGGGTCTCCAGATCCCGCTTCTAATTATTGATCCGAGAGGGGTCTCGATCATGTCCGCATTATTCACGAACCGTAGGGTGACACGCTTAATAGACACCGACATCCAACTGGAGCAAAAGTTTCATGCCGAAAGAATGAACAAGCGCAGAAATTTATTTCACTAGATACCGAAACGGGTTTTCGGGTGAAATTGCATAAAGTGGTTATGCATGTGAAATGGAATTCTAGCAAGGGGTTATTTGTGAATGTTTGTCATTAAAGTAATTGAGAAAATTCTGAATAAAATAAAAGAGTTTTATTTAATGAGAGTTTGCATTAAATTTTGTGGAAATTTAATGGGAATTTGAGTGGACTTTTGAGTGGAGGGAATTTAAAGGAGATTTGTTAGTGGAGTGTCCACCCACATGAAGAGGGGAGAGCAAGGGCAGCCCATGCGCCGCCACCCCTTGGGGTTCCCCCTCCTCCTATAAAAGGAGCCCCCCTCCTCACTTGTCTCTCACACCTCCTCGCGAAGGATCTCTCTCCCCTCTAGAATTTATTCCCCATGGTCTCGGACTAGCGAGATACATGTTCCCGATGGCTATTCGGCAAGAAAGAGTTGTGCTTCCGCTGCATCGCTGGAGCGAGGAGGCGGAGGTTGCTCGGTGCCTCGAATGTGTGTGCGAGCACGGATGCGCTGCTGATTTGGGGCGACTCGATCTTGAGATCGGCAAGAGATCGTCTACATCAACCACGAGTTGAACTCGTTAAGATTTGTCGGTCTTCAAGGGTATGTTCTCTACGGATATACATCCGCCCGTTGTTTGTATCTAGTAGATAGATCTTGGTATGTAGTTCCCATCGTAGGAATTTTTTTGTTTTCTATGCTGCGAACCCTACAATTAGCAAGGTGAATAACCACATCAATGTCCTCAAGCTCACAAGGACCAATCTCATGCATAATTTCAGTAAAGCTCATAAGGAATAGCACTAGAACTAGCACCAATATCACATAAACCATAGTAGCTATGACTACAAATTTTAATGTAAAGCACAAGGACACTAGCTTTTCTAACTTTCTTAGGATGAGAAACAATATTAGTAGCGCCTTCACGTAAGACAATATGCTCATCCTCTATATTTCTAGTGACAAGATCTTTCACAATAGCTACCACGGCTCAATATCAATAAGCTCATGGACCTCACAGCTTTTTCTTTGCTTTTGCTAACCACATTAGCCATAATAGAATGCTCCTTACCTTGGAAGGAAAAGGAGTTTTCTCAATATAAGATTCATGCAAAATAGGATCAACAGTACAAACCTCTGTACTAGCAGGTACATGGGTGACAGTGTCTTTATAAGGAGCATGGTACTTGTCCCAATCTTTCTTGTGAATTTCAATATAAGAGGCAGAGGCATTAAAACATTTTACAAGAACTTGAGGATCAAGACCAAACTAATTGCTAATATCATGGAAGTCATCAGTTCCCATAAAAGATTTAATGCATTCATAATCATAATTTATACCCGACTTTCTTCCTTTGTCATTCTCCCAAGCTTCAGTGTTATCTTGAATACGGTATAAGAGATCCCATTTAGTTTCTTCCTTCATACGTGTGAATGATCCAGCACAAGAAACATCTAGTAAATCTTTATCATGAAGAGAAAGCCTAGCATAAAAGTTATTGAGAATAATATTGTTAGGGAGTTCATGAATAGGACATTTAAGCATGAGTAACTTTAATCTCCCCCAAGCTTGAGATGTACTCTCTCCATCAAGAGGCCAAAGTTATATATAAGATTTCTATCCTTATGGATCTCACTGGGAGGATAAAATTTAGAGTAAAAGAGAGATGCCATCTCCTCCTATTCCATGGATTATCCATTCTTCAGCAGCTTATACCATTTTTCAGCTCTCCCTTTCAAGGATATGGACAAGAACTTCTTTACCTGCTCAGTTGTGATACTTGCATACTTAAACAACCCGCATAATTCATGGATAAAAAGCAATGATCACCAGATGGAGTTCCATCCCCAAAATAATAATTATCCATAACACGATTAACAATACTTGTAGGTATCTTAAAAGGATCTATCTCAACAGAGGTGGTTCATCTACTACCCTAGCAAAGGTAGTTTTCCCAAACAGAAACCAAGTGGGTTATCCATATTGGAAACAAAGTAACAAGCAAGAATAAAAGTAATACTCACAAGAAAAGTTTCCTTACTGTGTCCACTCTTCAATAGCTTTCTCCGACAACCGCCGTAAAATAGTCTTGATGACCCACAAGTATAGGGGTGTATCGTAGTACTTTCAATAAATAGGAGTATTGATCCCAACGAGGAGCGTATAGTCAAAAATGGTATGGAGCAGAAATCGTGAATACTTAGCAAACGAATTTTTAGTGGTTTTCTGACAAGGCAACAAAACAAGGAGCAAGTAACAAGAGTAACGAACAAACGGAGCAAGTGGCCCAATCCTTTCTTAGCAAAGGACAAGCCGGTGGAAATACTTATAAGGACCAAACATTCTCGAGGACACATGGGAATTTCACAATGCTTTCGCTTCAAATAGCTGAGTACTCTTCTTTGGTGTTTGTAAGTGTTGTGTGGGTGAACCTGTGCTAACATACCGCCCTTCCTAGGAATAATACATACTTGTGATTAAACCCCTGCAAACATCCATAACTATAGGAAATTAATTAAGATATAAATCTAACCACAGCCTTAAACTCTGAGATCCTACACTCCCTTGTGCAAAGGTGTCCTAACGGGGGTTCAGGTTTCTGTCACTCCGGCAACCCCACGATTGGTAGCCAAATACACAATGCATCCCCTAGGCCCATAAATGGTGAAGTGTCATGTAGTCGACGTTCACATGACACCACTAGAAGAATAACACCACAACTTAAATACTAAACCATTGAATAATAACTCATCATAGATTCACTACTAACAACATGACTTCTCCCATGTCCTCAAGAACTAGACGAACTACTCACAAGACATCATATGGATCAAGATCAAAGATAATATGATAATGGATAACAATCTGAACATAAACAATAATCCAATGGTTCCACTCACAAGCATCAACTACAATAGTAATTAACACCGGGAAAGTTTCCCCTAAGAACTAAAGCAATATCTACCACAATTGTTACAGCGGGACGGAGTGGTGATGATGGTGCTGGTGGAGATGATGGTGTGGATGATGATTATGATGATCCCGATGAAGCCTAGCTTGATGACGATGTTGATGGCAACGATCTCCCCTCTCCGGGAAGGAATTTCCCCGGCAGAAATCTGTCTGCCGGAGAGATATTTCTCTCTCGGTGTTATCCGCCCTCCAGAGGCGACGAAAATCTATCTGTGGTCGTTCCCCCGGTATTAGGGTTCCATAGGGAAGATATAGGCGAAGGGGCGGAGTTGGAGGCCGGGCAGGTGGGCCACACCTGCCCTAGGCGCAGGGTTAGGTGGGCCCATGCCTAGGGGTGTGTGGGCCCCGTGAGGCCCTTCTCCGTCCCTCCTTCTAGCTCCCTCATTCTTATGGTAAAATAACATGTTTTCATATTTTTCTAGTATTTTTATGATCTTTGCGAAATTGCACCGAAACGCCTTCTTTTCCATCAGAATCCAGACTCCGGCAGTCCATCCTCCAGGAATCATCCAACATGGATAAATAGATGAAAAAGCCATAAGTAATACCTCATAATAAGACAAATATCAATGAATAGAGATAAATTATGATATAGAAAGGTGATGCAAATTGGGCGATTGAAGCAGTACTCAAAGGTGCACAATGTTCCACTAACATACTCCAAAAGAGTAAAATTCATCATGATGTATATGCTCGATACAGTCACTCACCTATGAAATAGGTTACTACAGTCAGTAAAGACGGAGTGTTGTGTCATCTGAGCTACGTTATCGCTGACGTGGCACTCTCTGACCCCAGTTGTCAACCCCCTAACAGGTCGTGTGGGCTATTTTCAAATAATAAAAACAGTAGGACTAAACTGGAAAATGGCAAAGAGATAAGGTTTCCATCCCAGCACTACCTCTACGTCTTCGTCCCGTCCCACCTTTCCGCCGACAACCACCCCTCCACCTCCGCTCCTCGAGCTCCGCCCCACCTCTGCGTGGACCCACATCGCCCTGGACTGCCTCGGCAGGGGGAAGTCTCCTCCATAGGGAGCGCGCCCGACGTCGTTCTCACCACCGCAGCGCCTCACTCTGTTACAAACGTCGCCACACCCAGTAGAGCATTCAATGATTGATTTGTTTTTTCTTCGAGTTAGGGGAATTGAGGAGGGAGTCCACACCGTAAGGACTCATCTCTACTACTATAGTACACGATTTTTTAAACATTTGAATCCATCTTCCTCTCATCTGGTTTACCGCCACTGGCAAAATAAATTCACTAATAGCCGTCGATTCCATTCAATCCAACGGCTGTACTCACCCGGATTCGTCATCCCACAAGTGACTCGTCGTGAGCTTCGAATACTCCCACCACGGTCCGCGCCTTAGCCAAAGTTAAAGCAGCTTGGATTTCACGCAGTGCAAGCTGCCAATCCACCACAACCAAGCATCGCTCGGCATACGATCTCTCACCGCGTGTCACATATCACCACATCGGTCCATCCCCCACCACACGACCACAACCTCGCATCGCTTAATCTCACATATGCAGATGCATCAAGATCTCTTTGCGTGCTCACATTAGTCAAGTTTCTTGATTCCTTCTTGATTCGCTTGATGTGATCTGGCGTTCTTGTGACCACCGATGCAACGGGCCAAGTAAGTTGTTCCTTGGTTGCCTATTTTCCCCGATGCTTGTGGAATTTTGACAATTCTTACATAAGAGTGTGCGCAATTGATTCTTCTTGTTCATGTTGCTCGAGTGTCACTTTATTAGCACACAAGAGCCGGAGATCTGACCGGTTGTACCTTTTGAATACTCCGCTTTCACTTGCACACAAGGTGTTTGTGGTTTTGTCCAAACTGCTATCTATTGGTAGACCATAAAAGGCAATGCTACATGAACGTAAATTGACTCCATATCATTGTTTTTTTGTGAGGATTTATCTATTAGTGCAATACAAAACGATTTATGCCTCGCTCGAACAAAGGAATTGTGAAGAAAATTTGGAGGTTTGGTTTCCTATGATTTTTTCCTTTGAGCTGTTCAAACAAAGGAATCAATGCCATTCCTTTGAAATGAATTTTCCTACTTCCTCCGACCTATATTAGTTGATTTCAAATTTGTCTAGATTTGATAAATCTAGACACTATTTAGTATATAGGTTCATCTAAATTTTGGCAAATCCAAATTAACTAATATGGATCGGAGAGAATACGTTTTGCCATATTCTAGAGGAACTTTAACATCCTGAAAGCAGATGTTTTCTTGGATGCCCGAGGAGCCGTGACACTTTCTAAATAAAAATCCATCTGTATACATAGCGCCTAAGAAGATTAGTAGAGATGTCGCTTGTAGCGAATAAGATAATGCTTACATAGTCATCATCATTGCTTCATGATGCACCAAAATAAGTAAACTGAAAGCTACTGCTCACAAGGATTGTTTCAAGTGTTTTCGCTGATCTCCCAAACGTCTTTCATAAACTTTTCCTTTGGTTCTAGATCCTGTAGTTTTGCACAAACTATACTTTCCTATTTCTATGTGGTTTTCTCTTCCTGATTTTTTCATTCATGTATTCTGAACAAGCCCTTGATTCTTATATTGTAGATTATTATTGTAGAAAACACTGGAAGCCATCTCACAAGATCCAACAAGATGGAAGGCAAAGATCCTCTCAGAGATATTACAAATGTCCACTTGGCAACTTCAGTGGAATGGAACCAATGTACATCTATTACATTCTCTAATTATTATCCTTGTCGATCTCTTACCCTTCTATGTATAACTATATCTGTGTTTTTTTTTTTGTTTTGTATTACATGATAACAGCTATTGTAGAGAGCAGAATTATCCCAAAACTGATACCAAGGGTGTTATACAAATGAGTTCTCAGCGCAAGCGTTATCGGGACCGAGATAGATATCTACTAATGACTCTGCATCAAAGGAAGCCTATTTGCGAGGAATCGTGAGTATAAAAGAATGAGGCGTGATTGTAATGCAGGTTGTAATAATGTAATACCAACACCACGATGTATAAATTCAGGAATTAACAACACCATATACATGACAGTGACTTTTCTAAACCAAAGAAAAGGTACAATTCTAATTCTACTATGGTTCTTATATTCTTAGAGATATTGTATAATTATTTGACGGAAGATTATGAACCTATATTCCAGAAAGGAAGATGACAATTCCAGTTTTCCTCTTTTGATTGGTTACAAGAAAATGTTCTACATTCAAATCATGTGAAGCATGAACCAGCGATTACTCGATGTTCGCTATCAAAAGGCAATCAAGGTTGACATTATCAATGAATATTTAATATCGAGATTCTATTTTGTTTTATTACACAATGTTGAATCATTTTCATAAAAAGCAGGTGTAATGGTGGTTATGACACATGTTGCCCAAGAGTCGAACTCGGTTCACCATCGTTCATCGGCATAAATTTATCATCAATTTCATCGTAACATCAGGGAAATTATGAATTGAAAACTGAGGTAAGCGTAAGCTTACACAGAAGCGCTTAATGTGTACTCGCATTGTCACATGGGCGTAAAGTAACATGCATGGAGAAAAATATGGCCACAATAAGAGAAAGAGGTCGAAAAGGCAAGTTGTAGTAGTACACAATGTTCATGGAGAGATGAAATGACTTGCATGAAGACAACATTTATATGCCAAAGATTGTTTCTGCCATTCATGGTAATTTTAGTCATAAACATTGAAAAAATTAATTATATGTGGCTATACAGATATTTTATCTAACTATGGCTAAAATAAATTGTCAATAGATCATGAAAAGTAGGAAGACATAATTGATTGTGAGGATGTGGATGAAAGTCTTATCTATATTGGACCGAGTAAGTATTGGATGAATTTGTGTTCAATAATTTCCTCAATGTTTTATTGCTTTTCTAACGCATTTGAAAAACACAGGTCTTGATTTTCAATCATATCAGAACCTAATCCTATTATGAATGGTCTACAAGTGGACCCATATGATCATATATACCATAATCTGCCCGCACTTTTCATTTTCTCGAGCAAGTGCCTAACTGCGCATAAACATGGAAAGCTTCTGTTAGTAAGTTGATTGATGATATCTTTCCTTTACTTGACAAACATGGAAACTCACCATCTTATATTAGTGCTCGTGCCATTCTTTCCACTAAGAATGAATATGTGGATGAGTTAAATTCAAATCTTATTGATCGGTTCCCCGGAGAAGAAAATGTTTACTACAGTTTTGACTCAGCAGTGGATGATCCACATAATCACTATCCACCGGAGTTCCTAAATTCACTCACACCTAATGGCCTACCTCCACATATTCTCAGATTGAAGATCAACTGTCCTGTTATTTTGATTCGCAATCTTGATCCTTCTAATGGTTTATGCAATGGTACAAGGCTTATTATCAAGGCATTTCAAGAGAATGCTATTGATGCAGAAATTATTGGTGGTCAATACGCTGGGAAGCGAGTTTTCCTTCCACGAATTCCTCTCTATCCTTCAGAGGATGATGTGCTTCCCTTCAAGTTTAAAAGAAAGCAATTTCCCATTCGGCTAAGTTTTGCTATGACAATCAACAAAGCTCAAGGTCAAACAATCCCAAATGTCGGTGTATATCTACGAGCGGTGTTCTCAAGACGTCAACTTTATGTTGCTCGCTAGAGGGATATCAAGACAAACAACTCGGATACTTGCAAAGCCAAATAAGGATATTGACCCATCAGGGAAAAGCACAAAAAATATTGTATACACTGATGTTTTGGTTTAATCCATGTACATACTGTAGTATTGCAATGTCGACTCGCCAAATCAAACAACCACATGTCCAACCTGAGCGTTATTTTTGTTTGAATGCGGATCTGCCCCTGCATGTACATGGCCGTTCTCTTGTAATCAAGATTAAGAACATGTAATATTTTGCCTATGGTGGATGTTTTACCTTTTTTATTGTAGCTGGTAACCCCAGCAGATGACAATGTTTTTGTTCGAGCTTTCTATAAAAATCTGGACCGTCGTGCCTTATTTGTGAAAAAAAGTTTGTGTGTCGGATCTTGACCAGACAAGGTCTTATGTCAATACATATGTTCCTTTTTACAATAGAATGATTGTGTCAAATATATGTTTCTTTAGGTGTCTCATTTCAGATTTACTTGGATTAGGATATTATATTAACTAAGAAGGTTCTTTGTGGGTTAAAAATCTTTTGTCACTGGTAGGTTTCTTGAAGCTATTTTAGCAATGTCATATTCCAGGGATAAAAATTATATTGGGTTTGGCCCTTGAGGCAGACATAGACCGGAGGAAATATTTGTATTGGTACTACTTCAGCATACAGTACTAGCTCTATAGGTTGCCAGTTAGCATATTCATTTTTTCAGTTGTAGCATACATCGGGGCACATATCTTTTTTTCTTCCAAATTTCATCCCAGCAATAGGATGACCTGTGCAATGGCCAATGTGACTGAAGCTCTTCTTTAGCTTGTCTCATGCACATACTGTTCTGGTACGACAATGATAGTCGACAATGTTGTTGTTGTAAAAGTTTCGCGTGTAACCTGACATGCTTTTGGGCTTGGAGATCAATTAACTGAAGAATTGACTAAATGGTTTTGAGATCAGGAAGCGCATGTGCTAGGTTCTTTGCCCAAATTTTAGGCAATTAATGAAACCTGGCCAAGTTCAAGTCATGTAATTCTGTTCTAAATGACCTAAAGGTACATGACATGATTAAATCTTATGATAATAACTGAGATGCCTCTCTTCCTAAAAAAAGGCATCCCAACAGCAGGAGTGAGCCCGGATATTTTTCCAGAGTACATCTATTTAACTAATTTTTTTTGTAAACACCGATATTTCTTTACTCATTCTAGGAACTCAATCCGGCGAGTATAAATTGCAAAGGATGCAACAAAACACAAGTTGAAAAGCTAAAAAATCTGAGAAAATAGGTATAGTTTACATGAGATTAACAAGCCATGTTGGTTGCCTTCGATTCCAAATCTGATGTATTTCCATGCAAAAATACATACAGTTGTATATAAATGGCACACGTGCACGTGCCTTCTACTAGTAGTTTAAAAGGCTTTTTTGCAAAATAAAGCACAACTATGGTCTGATATGCAGGTCGAGAGAGTGCCACGTCCTCAAAAACATAACTCTATTGCCTTCAATGACCGAGATGCCATAACCTTTAGTGACCGTAAGTAGTATATTTCATAGGTGAATGAGAGCATCGAGCGATATATCAAGTTTAGTGTCCGCCCATGAATTTAACTCCTCCTAGAATAGTAATTTGGTTGCTGAATCGGACGCATGGAAATTATTCAGGCTTATATCAGGTGAAGAAGCTTGGTGGGATGAGTTTTATGCTATTTATGCTGATTGTATAGATCTGGCACCTCATTGATAATGTTAAATTTCAATATTGTCTAAGGGATACAAATGAGGTGGGGCATGAATTAGCTAGGATTTGCTATTTAGATAAATATTTCGTAATTGGGGATGATCCTTCTAGCTTTATTATTCCTAAACTTATAGCTGATGTAACTATTGTTGATTGATGGGCTACAAGTTTTAGTCGCACTCTTTTTCCTTACCAAATTAACTAAGGGATTAAAAGGTTTAATGAGCCGACTTACATGCTTAATATACGATAATTTACCCCAAAAAAACTCTTTGCTGAAATAGTACCAACAAGTCCTAAACTCCGAACGTCAATTTTCAGTTCGAGCCTATTTTGCGTGACACAAGTCACATGGGCCGGCCCAGATCCCGAGATTACCCCCCACCCTGCAGTCCATACAAACGAGTACCCCGCTTCCAGAAAACACAAGAACTCGTCTGGCTCTTTCGATCCATCCACCGTCCACCCACCCCCCAAGTTATCTCGTGCCCGTGCTCTTCTTTCTCTGCCGCATCCGGTAGGCAGCAAAGCACTCCGCCCCGTCTCTCCCCTTCCGGGCCTTCCCCCTTCCCCCGCTCGCATGGCAGCTCTCCTCCGCACGGCCGCCGCCCTCGCGCCCCCACCTTCCTTTGCCCGTGATTCCCCTCGCCGGCCGTGCGCCGCGTCCCTCGCCTGCTCCCGCCGGACGCCGGCACGGCCGCTCCGCGCGCAGCTGCTTGCGGCCCGGCTCGCTCCCGGCCACGCTGCGAGCAGGCTTCGGCGATTGTGGGCCACCGACGCCGAAGAGGCCGCGCAGACGGTGACTCAGGTGAGGTTTCGCCTCCCCATCCCCGTCCCTATCCCTGGGGCGGCCTATTCTGTAGCTTCCTTAACTTCTCGGTTCTGTTCCATGATTTTCGATCGGTAAGCGTTTCATCCTATAGAAGTGCTATTAGATTTACAATGTCGTATTGTCTCTGGTGAAAATTAGATTGCGGAGTTTGCATAGGAAGGGATAAGATGAGACCATAGGCGACCTGCATTAACATCCGTGGCCCAATTTTTCACCGTTACTATTGGCTTGTAGGGAGCATATTCGACTTAAGCTCTCCTCTTATGATAAATTAATGGATTCAGATGCTTCCATCTTTGTCAGATTGGGTTTCATTGGGTGTAACATCTGCTTTTCAGCTGTTTTGTTCAGCTGAACATGTGTGTCTATATGTTATTATCCGTGTTATTTGGGTGGCACGAAGGATCTTCGTTCCTTCCTGTACTGTATGATCAGTTCAAATTTTACAGACAAATCTTGGTAATAGTGATGGGGTTGAACTTAACTTTCAGTTCGATTCTGACATGTTATTTGTAGGATAAAAGGATACCCAACTTAATTAGCCTGACAGCACCTAATATTCAGTTCAACAGAAGAAGCCCATACAAATGTTGGCTTTGACTTATGTAGGATCGTAGTTCATATTCAATAAGTTTATTTGTTTTCTTGTTTCATGCTCAGTTCAACCTTGTTAGCTGCACAAGTGTCGAGCTAAATTTGAGTTTATTTAGCTTGATCAGTGTGTAGTATGGGTTGGAAGGAACTGTTTGTGTATGGTATATGCTGTAAAGCCAAACATTCACTTAATGTGAAATGTGGGAGCGTTGACAATCTATTTATTGTTTATACACTAATACACATCATGAGCCTAAGGCTATGACGGAAAACCGTGACACAACATTTGTCCATCGGTACCTGTAAGGTGTTATTTGTGTAACTCCAGTTTCATAGTTTATTTCTAGCCATGCCAACTGCATGCATGTGAGCCTGTGCTTATGTGGGAAGATGATATTGTCGGTTCTTCCTACATCTGGCCCTCATTATAATGGAATAGTTACATTAGAGCATAGACTCATTGTATTTTGATGGAAGTCCACTATCGACTCTTAGTCCAGATTTACATTATAGGTTTAGAACAATGACTTGTTTTTGTTATGCATAGGTTATTGCATAGGCTTGTTGTATATTTGTTTTTGTTACAGAGCAATGACTTGATTCTAGGTTTGGAAAAGTTATGTGGTTTCTGTAACTCTCGTACATAAGTTCAATTGAATTTGCATATTAGTAGAGGATGCATTCTTCATCTGTACAGGATCAGTTGAATATTTACACTGAAATCTTCATATGTCACAGGAGGATGCAGAAACTGAAGTTACTGGTGACACTGTTGCCGGCGATGGTTCCGTGAGCACAGAGGAAGCTTCCTCTATTCTCATCACGGCATTGCAATCATACAAAGAGGCTTTGATTAATGATGAAGCAAAGTTGGAGATAGAGTCCTTTTTACTTTCTATTGAGGATGAGAAGAACTCTCTGATGAGCAAACTTACTACTTTAGATGCAGAATTGACAACTGAGAGAGATCGTATCTTGAGGATAAGTGCTGATTTTGATAACTACAGGAAGAGGACAGAAAGAGAGAAGCTTTCTTTGATGACAAATGTGCAAGGGGAAGTTGTTGAGAGCTTGTTGCCTGTTCTTGACAACTTTGAAAGAGCGAAAACTCAGATAAAGGTTGAAACAGAGCGTGAAGCTAAAATAAATGACAGCTACTAGAGCATTTATAATCAACTTGTTGAAATTCTGAAGTCACTGGGCGTTGAAGATGTGGAAACTGTTGGCAAACCTTTTGATCCTATGGTAATCAGCATTAGTAACACATAATATTTTAAATTGGGCAATTTTTACTTTTAAGTTTTAAGATTATCATGTTACATCTGTTTTATTTTGCTTTGCCTCATGTTCTGGTGTTAAGTGCATCCATGATCAAACATCCAATTCTAAGAGAGGCAAATGTTAATTGTGATTTAATGTGAGAGAATAAATAGCCTTATGTAACATCCTCTTTTCGATGATTTTGGATAGTATCATAGTACTAAGATAAAGAGCTGAATCTCTCATAAACAATTAATCTTTTAATTCAGGGGTTCGATAAATGTTAATTTAACAATGGCACCTTTTTGCACCTTTCTGTTTCAGCTTCATGAAGCTATCATGCGCAGAAGAATCAGTGGAGTATGAAGACGGGTCGCTATCCAGGAGTTTCGTAAAGGTTTCAAACTTGGTGAGAGATTATTACGTCCTGATGGTCAAGGTGTCTGCAGGACCTGGCCCTGAAAAGTCTGGAGATGACGATACAATAGAAGAAGATAGTGTAGCACCTCAAAGGGCTGATGATTATGAAGATGATGGTTTTGATGATGCCGACGCTGAGTAATTTAAACTTAATCGCTAATTTCGGAAACAAAGAAGTCCAGAAGTTTTGATCTTTTTTCTAGAGTGTGCCAAGCAGACACAGGATAGAGTTAGTTATTATGCTTCTCGAAATGTATCGGTTCTCCCTTCCTGCTGTTGACATGGAATGTCTATTGTGCCAAAATTTTCTGTAACCTCCTGGTATGGTCATTGTTATGGTTAGGAATTTCTTGTTGGCTCATTCTAGCAACAACGGTGATATATATATGAGGTATATTGGGTTTGATCTGTTGGACAAACACCCAGATCTGTGACTTTGCTTTCTTGCAAACTTTTCCTAAATGGAGGACTCTATTTTTGCTTTCTTGCAAACTTTTCCTAAATGGAGGACTCTATTTTTGCTTTCTTGCAAACTTTTCCTAAATGGAGGACTCTATTGCAGCTTATGAGTCTTTGCACAACATTATATTTGCTCTCAATGTTCCAAGTTTTGCTTTTGATGGAGTACACCAATTGCTAACATCTACAGCATCAAATACAATTAGTATTAAAATATGATGATGAAACTGATGAAATCAATTTTGGTGTTTATGCATATATTACAATATGAGTATGTGTCTAAATACCTACGATCAAACTTTTAAGACAAAGCTAAAACTCCTAAAATAAATGGAAGAAGAGAGTAGTGGAATGCATGGTTGATAAAGAACTGAATAGATATTTTGGACGAGAAAGACTGAAAGGTTTGGTTCCAACTTCAATGTGAAAACCTCAGTGTGTTAACTCGACGAGCCCTGGGGCAAACAGTCGAACAGTTCGCCTGCTCAGTC